>JAGVVM010006860.1:0-20664 GCA_019149425.1 Psidium friedrichsthalianum
TAGAGCAGTGCAGGAGTCAAGTGATAATCTTGATCGAGAAACTTCGGAACTTGCTATTGATATGACCGTATTCACAATTGTTGGGATACCCAAAAGGATATGAAACTATATTTTAAACCTCCGTTCATGTGCAACTGGATTATGAGCAGCACTTTTAATTAATGAGGAGTGAACGCATATATATATATGAAAAGGATAGCACTAATTATTATATCATATTAGGAAATTTACTTGATAAGTGGATAGAAACCACGTGCATATAAATACTTAAATAGCATATGCGATCTCTTGTTGTTGACACCTAAATTTTGATTTTTCTTTAATCATTTACTTTGCATAAAAATCAAGAATTAGTTCCAACCAAAATAATTAATTTGATTTTCATTAGCATGCCTTGCATATTAATATAGTTTAGCATACATTGCATTTTTTTGTGGCATTAAACTGGATTGAAGGCAAGGAATCAACTTCAATCAAGCTTAAATGGACAAGCAGCTGAACCGGAGCCCATCATTTAAATTTTCGGGAATAGAGGACGAGATTTGCCGAAATTCATGAGACCATTGGGACTGATTTGAGTGTCATTTAGCCCATTAAAGTTACATGTCAGATTATTCGAGAAGAGCCTAAATTGAGCTCAGGGACAAGCAATAAGCCCATGTGTCATCACGAATTTCGGCTAAGCATAATACACAATAGGCTTGCCGAAAATTTTATATGAAATTGGCTTTGTTTAATGCATTTTAGGCCCCTTTGTGACTTTATTTAAAATCGGATTTTGATTAAGGGCCAATTTTTGCGAAAATTTAACAATCTTGGACCCCCGGATGCAAACCTTTTGCCTAGAGAAACCGACTTAAGTCTAGGGTTGTGGGTCGACAATCTTTTTGCTCACAAAATTCACGTTCAGAAAAATACTCAAAGAGAAAAGAGCGCAGCAAGAGAGAGGGAGTCCCCAAGCTTATCCGGCCGAGACCTTCTGACGACGACGACGGCGGCTCCTTGCGGCGTCTGCCGGACCTCGGGTGCTGTTGCTGCTTTCCCAGGAACACTTCAGCTGTTGCTATTGTGCTCCCCACGGCAAGACCAAACAAGACGACCGACTGATTACTTGAAGAACGCGTTTCTTCGTTCTTGTCGCGCTGGGGTCTTTTTTCTTCTTATTATCCTTGCTTTTCTTATACTAATCGGCATTGTTTGATTAGTGGGTTTTGCCACTACTTCTGTTTGTTCGTGCTTTTGAAAATTCACAAACACTTGCTGGAGTTAGTCCTTGGATATTGCTCATCCACGAAGACCTGCAACGCCACTATTTTCTTTCAGTTCGTGCCGAGTTCCTCCCTCCCCACTGTGATCTCATTGGCGTTGAAGCTGCTGTCCAACGACTCTACTGATCTAGTGAGTTCATCGCTGAGAGGTTCCTCAAGTGTCGTTGATCCATGCCTCAGCCGAATACCCCACAACTCGTGAGCTTCATCGGCCTCACACCGTGATCCACGAAGTCCACACAAGTCCCGCCAATCCACAGTGCACGAGCCGATCATCATTCATCATCGGTTCAAAATTGGAAAGGATTTGTTAAATTAGGTAAGATTCTAATCTTTAGAATATTTGAATATTTAGTTGCCTAAATTCGAATTATTTGAATTCTGTGCATATCTTGTGAAATTTAGTGTTTATCTCCAGAATATTTTGCATCACAGGTTGCCTTAATTAGAATAATTTTAATGTTGATCATATCTTAGAATATATCATATCTTCAAGGAATATTCATGCAAATATTTTAAAAGATGCGATCCTTTACGGATAGGGGAAACTTGCCCTTTAAAATTCATTTTTCTTATCTCCCTAGGTTATCCGAATTTTATTTTTCTTTACTATAGTTTTATGTTATTTTTTTAAAAATTCAAATAATTTTATAATCTATTTGAGTATAATACATACTCCCATGTGCCTAAATCCCAGGAAATATGTGCAATAGGATTACTATCCGACTTCACCCCGAAGTATGATCTCATCGGCACATTAAAATTTTCCATCACATCTCGTACCCTTGGGATCGGACCAACAATTTCATGAAATTGGATTTTGCTATCTGACTCATAATGTTTGGGTATGACTTTAATCCAATGCTCAAATTCACCATCCGATCCAATCCCTTGGGTGACGTGAATATAATTCTCCTTCTGACCCGAACCTTTGTGTATGAGGCAAATTTATCGAAAAATTTCAGAATTATGGTGTATTGTACTCAAGGTTTATTATTCTTTTATTTGATTGTTTTTTTTAAATCACTGTCTTGGTCTTGAATGAATTTTTTGGGAAATTTAAACATCAAGATGACTTTAAATATAAAATCGGATTTTCAGAAATCAGTTTCTTAACTTTTGTTAATTGTCTTCAATTTTTGGATCAATTTCCTTTGAGTACTTCATAAACTGAAAATTCATAAAAAGAAGTCATTCATTTGCATCTCACATAGTTTAGACATTTACGATGCTTTAATGTCATATTACATTATGTCACTTTTTTTTTCATCGTTCATGCATTATCTCATGTTATTTAGAACATAGGTTTATTTACTAACTTAATTTGCATGTCATAGCCACCAAATTTTCGTATGTCGTGTAGGATTAAATATATTTTTGCACGTCATCTTCATTCATATCTTATATCATGTCATACCATATCACTTGTCATTCTAGGTTAGATTCCAGAATGCACATCATTTAGAGTAGAAATCATGCCTTTGCATCAAAAATCGATTTTTCAGATTTGTCATGTTTAATTATCATGTCATCATATAGTTAGGTTTTTGCATTCATTAAATCAAGAAAACCCCAAAAATATAATTGCACATTGAATTTCAAGTTGAATCGATTGAATTTGCCAATTCAAGTCTGTTTTTTATAAAAATGATGCGATAGGGCATTAATTGAAAAGTTAACGTAATCAAGTCCCCAAACTTGAATCTCTGATTTGCATAAATAAAGTATCCCCCAAATACTTTATTTAGGTATCTAATTTACCTACCAAAAAAGATTAGTGACGGCTCTAAAATCAATAATCTTTTCATAAAAAATCATGTGAACCTGAGTTATGAATTGGTAGAGCTTAGGAGAGCTTGGAATAGATTAATTAATTAATTTAATTAATCGGTAATCCATTAATCTGAAATTTTAATTTTAGGTTGCGACACTTGTAAAGCTATGATGTTGGATAATATTCAACAAACTTTAAGAGGTTAGCCAACTTCAAACCTTAGACATATATTCATGCGTACGGACCGAATTAAATTTGGGAAAATTATCAAAAAATTCTTAAGCCTATTATACAGTAACCAATTGAATCTTAAACCTTTCAATTATGCTAATTTAGTCCCAAAATATTTTGATGATTTGTCAATTTAGTGTTAAATCTTTTAAAGAATTACTAATGTAGTCCTTCTAATTAATTTTGATCAGATATCACTGACGTGGCGTGACATGCCCTAACATGGACAATTTTTCAAGAAAAATCAAAATTTTGTAATTTTCTTTCTAATTCTTTTCTTCTTCATTGTGCCGACGGGGCCGCTAACCTCCATCAACCCTTAGGATAGGACCATGAAGCCCACGCTAGGCCGTCCTGGCCACAATGAGCATCTCATGGTCCTCGCTCACCCTCATTGTGGCAATTGAGGGCCACAAATGCCCTCTCTTGGCCAGATCAAGCGAGGGCTCGTGGCCCTTGTCTAAGGGCCAACGAGGGTCGCTAGCCCTCACTCAAGGGTTAGCTGAGGTCGTTGATCTCACCGAACCGCTGGCACTTTGAAGAAAAAAAATGTGAAAAAATGGAAGGAAAAGAAAAAGAATAAAAGCTAATGAAAAACTAGGTAGTTCTTTAGAAAAATAAAAATCGACCAGGTCAGCGCCAATCGCATCAAGTAGGCTAACCGGATTGTCATGTTAGTGATTTTCAATCAAACTAGTCAAAATAGCTATATTAGCAATTCGTAAAAGGATTTAACACTAACTTGGCAAATTTTTAAAAGGTTTAGGATTAAATCAGCACAATTAAAAGTATAGAATAGAAATGACAAATTTTCAAAAAGATTTAGGGTTAAATTGACATAATTGAAAGATTTGGGATTGAATTGCTGCGATACACTAAATTTAAGACGTCCCGAACAACTTTCCCAAGTAAATTCTACGGATGTCCTCAAGCATATGACTTGCCCAAACTGCTGCTTCAGGGGCTCTCCCAGATCTGCTACCAATGTAAAATCAGATCATCCATAAATTTAAACATGCCGTGATCATTATTCCAACCATTAACGTTGTGCATGACCATGAAAAGAACAAGTACCTGACTTAACATAAAGAAACAAAAAATAAAAAAAATTAAAGCTCTTAGCTGGCGAATATTCTTGCTCCTTTACTAGGGGACCGCGATCGGGGGTTTGGGGAATTCAATGGGCGGAAGCACGTGGAGTTGAAAACGAAATTGACTAATGTTAACAAGATGACAAGATATTTTTAATGTCTTTTCACGTGGGTTAATATGATGAAAGATTTCATATCTACGTACGTGTGATATTTTGCTCCAAACCAACGTGTGATAATTTGCTCCAAACCAATATATATATTTTTTGGTAAAGAAGCTCCAAACCAATATTTTAATCACCACTATAATCTCCGAAGTGATTTACTTATGAAAAATTTACCTAATATGCAGTTTTCGTCAAATTTACCTTCAAATTATTAAGTTAGATGATACGTGACAGTTGATAGGAGTACCAGTTTCGGGCTTTTACTTTCCGTTTTTCATAAATGTACTAGTTTGTGATTTTTCGTGGTATTAACCCAATTTACTGAAAATTAACGAAATGTAAATTTATTAAGAGTGTGTCAAAAAGTAATTTGAGGTAAATTTATCATAGATACACTAATTATCTTATTTTGGGCTATGTAAAATTAGAAGCCAAATGCACATTCCCGCATCATTCTGGCTCTTTTCGCGAGCAAGACATAGCAAAAAAAAAGGTTGTCCAACTACTCGAGGAGTTCTGTGGAAAAATATAACTGCAGTAGACAGGCAATTGGAACAGCTGAGAGCTTCCTCGAATAGCCAGCCTGACTGATTTTCACTATAGGAATTAATGTGGTAAAAGCGAGAGTCATGCTTTCCCCAATCTCTTATTAAAGGAAACTTCCTCCTCGTGCGGATTTGTTTTTTTTTTTTTATCACTGGAGAAAAATTCAGATAGCAAAATGTAAATTTAATTAAGAAAGACACACGAAATAGAAAATTAAACTCAAATGCTTATCCCACCCATGCATCAGCCTCCACCCCTCTCTCTATTTTCTCTCTCTTGTTTCCATTTTGCTCCCTCCCCTGCCTGTATGGTGACTGCAGGCCACATCTCAGCTCTTTGCTGACCGCATATCTATTGCAGAGAAAATGTTCTTCATAATATTCCTTTGATCTAATGTCATAGCCTAAAAATATATCACTGTAGTTAAAATCATCACGATCATTTCTACGCAGAAATTAAATATAGTAATTGCAAAGACATGGACTAAGGCGATTGTGGTTTCGGGTAGAACCGGGAACCGATGAACTAGACCGGCGAAAACCGATCTACTTTCAAGTTTCAGGGGTAGGTTTCAAGATTCAAAAATTAGAGAACCGGTTTCGACAGGCAGGTTCTAAGTTCCATTTGAAAGAAGTCTTGTGTTTTTCAAGTTTCATGTCTTTGTGCGATCTTGTGGTATTTCATGGCGTTCATTGATGAGTCTGACCTTCCGTTTTCGACAATATCCATGACTGACATTTTCACTTTTTTTAATGTTTCTTATTCTTGGTGTGTATAAATATGAGTTGTGGTATTGCAATATCAAATGGTGGTGTTAAAAATGATGATTCATTGCAATCGTTCAATTAAGAATACATGCAAAATCTAAGTACCCTGGAACCCATGACATGGTAGATTCTAAGTTTCAGAGTATGCACGGTAGGTTTCGGGTTTCAAAATTGAGGAATCAATAATTCCTATGGGGAAGTTCTAGATTCTAGGTGACACCTGTACCGACCATAAAATTGCTCACCCCTGTTGTGGACTTATGACTGCAATTTTCCATCCTATAAATCTCATGGAGAACGTTGCCTAATAATCATTATGGTAAGATAGGAAAAGCAATCGACAGTTCCCCAATTTCAAATATTAACAGATAATTTCTCTTCCTTGAAAAGGAAAATACGAATGAAGAGAATGTAATTAATCTAAAATAGGTTATCTGATTTCTATAGGAAAAGATGAGTCAATTTACATAAGATTACCGTTAACATAAGAAAAATTAGAAGATGAAAAAATAACACTTTTTTCCAAGGTATCATTGGTGAAACAGAATACGAAGATGAAATTATTTTAGAGACAAGAGTTTGTATTCAATAACATAAAATCAATACTATTCTAATTGCGGAAACGAAACATTTAAACCTTTCCTCAAGAAATTTCAATCAAAACTGAAATTCAAAGTACAGAAAAGTAGAGCAAAGTTAACAGAATAACTCGATTGAATCAAGTTGACAAATTTGAGGACTTAATTGCACTTTTTGCAAGTTTTAAGACTCAATTACACTTTCGGTACAAATTTTAATGTTTTTAATGCACTTATCTCCTAATTAATGACCTAAAGTCAAGCTCGTTCTTATGATTCTTTTTAGGGCAAGAAACTAGAAAAAAGGGGAGGGGGATCAAGAGATCCAAATCTGACCACCACCCTCCCTAGTTAACATGCAACATGGAGGCCGCTAGGCGTTCCACAAAGGCGTAAGATGGTGAGAAAAGCCCGGCAAAGAGATTCTTAACTTGGAAGTATATAATATGAGTCAAGGCCCCACCCCTTTGACACGAGTGGGCAGAAGAGTACCCACCTAACCACGGTGCATGCATCGTCCAACGTTCAGAGATGCCCACTTCTCATTGAGAAAGTTCAACATTTCGTAGATTACTGCAATCTTATTGCGGTATGACATGAATAAAAAAAATATTGTTCAAGCAAAAAAAAAAGAAAACTATGCAATATCTCGTATTGATTTATTCAAGTCCAACGTGGAATCATGTTTGACTTCAAATTTGGACCAACTAGAGCTTATTATCTAAATCAATCGTGTGAAGCATGTCCCTTTTGTTTTTCCCCCTGCTTTTTACTTTTTCGTGCAGATCATGCAGGGTTAACACATTTGAAGATCCATAACCGATGATATTCGAATAATAAAATAATGAATATATCAATATATTCATTATTTTTATTATTCGAATATCATCGTTATGGATCTTCAAATGTGTTAACCCTTGCATGATCTGCACGAAAAAGTAAAAGCAGGGGAAAAAACAAAAGGGACATGCTTCACACGATTGATTTAGATAATAAGCTCTAGTTGGTCCAAATTTGAAGTCAAACATGATTCCACGTTGGACTTGAATAAATCAATTACGAGATATTGCATAGTTTTTCTTTTTTTTTTGCTTGAACAATATTTTTTTTTATTCATGTCATACCGCAATAAGATTGCAGTAATCTACGAAATTGTTGAACTTTCTCCAATGAGAAGTGGGCATCTCTGAACGTTGGACGATGCATGCACCGTGGTTAGGTGGGTACTCTTCTGCCCACTCGTGTTCAAAGGGGTGGGGCCTTGACTCATATTATATACTTCCAAGTTAGAATCTCTTTGCCGGGCTTTTCTCACCATCTTACCGCCTTTGTGGAACGCCTAGCGGCCTCCATGTTGCATGTTAACTAGGGAGGGTGGTGGTCAGATTTGGATCTCTTGATCCCCCTCCCCTTTTTTCTAGTTTCTTGCCCTAAAAAGATCATAAGAACGAGCTTGACTTTAGGTCATTTAATTAGGAGATAAGTGCATTAAAAACATTAAAATTTGTACCGAAAGTGTAATTGAGTCTTAAAACTTGCAAAAAGTGCAATTAAGTCCTCAAATTTGTCAACTTGATTCAATCGAGTTATTCTGTTAACTTTGCTCTACTTTTCTGTACTTTGAATTTCAGTTTTGATTGAATTTCTTGAGGAAAGGTTTAAATGTTTCGTTTCCGCAATTAGAATAGTATTTGATTTTATGTTATTGAATACAAACTCTTGTCTCTAAAATAATTTCATCTTCGTATTCTTGTTTCACCAATGATACCTTGGAAAAAAGTGTTATTTTTTCATCTTCTAATTTTTCTTTATGTTAACGGTAATCTTATGTAAATTTGACTCATCTTTTCCTATAGAAATCAGATAACCTATTTTAGATTAATTACATTTCTCTTCATTCGTATTTTCCTTTTCAAGGAAGAGAAATTATCTGTTAATATTTGAAATTGGGGAACTGTCGATTGCTTTTTCCTATCTTACCATAATGATTATTAGGCAACGTTCTCCATGAGATTTATAGGATGGAAAATTGCAGTCATAAGTCCACACAGGGGTGAGCAATTTTATGGTCGGTACAAGTGTCACCTAGAATCTAGAACTTCCCCATAGGAATTGATTCCTCAATTTTGAAACCCGAAACCTACCGTGCATACTCTGAAACTTAGAATCTACCATGTCATGGGTTCCAGGGTACTTAGATTTTGCATGTATTCTTAATTGAACGATTGCAATGAATCATCATTTTTAACACCACCATTTGATATTGCAATACCACAACTCATATTTATACACACCAGAATAAGAAACATTAAAAAAAGTGAAAATGTCAGTCATGGATATTGTCGAAAACGGAAGGTCAGACTCATCAATGAACGCCATGAAATACCACAAGATCGCACAAAGACATGAAACTTGAAAAACACAAAGACTTCTTTCAAATGGAACTTAGAACCTGCCTGTCGAAACCGGTTCTCTAATTTTTGAATCTTGAAACCTACCCTGAAACTTGAAAGTAGATCGGTTTTCGCCGGTCTAGTTCATCGGTTCCCGGTTCTACCCCGAAACCACAATCGCCTTAGTCCATGTCTTTGCAATTACTATATTTAATTTCTGCGTAGAAATGATCGTGATGATTTTAACTACAGTGATATATTTTTAGGCTATGACATTAGATCAAAGGAATATTATGAAGAACATTTTCTCTGCAATAGATATGCGGTCAGCCAAAGAGCTGAGATGTGGCCTGCAGTCACCATACAGGCAGGGGAGGGAGCAAAATGGAAACAAGAGAGAGAAAATAGAGAGAGGGGTGGAGGCTGATGCATGGTGGGATAAGCATTTGAGTTTAATTTTCTATTTCGTGTGTCTTTCTTAATTAAATTTACATTTTGCTATCTGAATTTTTCTCCAGTGATAAAAAAAAAAAACAAATCCGCACGAGGAGGAAGTTTCCTTTAATAAGAGATTGGGGAAAGCATGACTCTCGCTTTTACCACATTAATTCCTATAGTGAAAATCAGTCAGGGCTGGCTATTCGAGGAAGCTCTCAGCTGTTCCAATTGCCTGTCTACTGCAGTTTATATTTTTCCACAGAACTCCTCGAGTAGTTGGACAACCTTTTTTTTTGCTATGTCTTGCTCGCGAAAAGAGCCAGAATGATGCGGGAATGTGCATTTTGCTTCTAATTTTACATAGCCCAAAAAGATAATTAGTGTATCTATGATAAATTTACCTCAAATTACTTTTTGACACACTCTTAATAAATTTACATTTCGTTAATTTTCAGTAAATTGGGTTAATACCACGAAAAATCACAAACTAGTACATTTATGAAAAACGGAAAGTAAAAGCCCGAAACTGGTACTCCTATCAACTGTCACGTATCATCTAACTTAATAATTTGAAGGTAAATTTGACGAAAACTGCATATTAGGTAAATTTTTCATAAGTAAATCACTTCGGAGATTATAGTGGTGATTAAAATATTGGTTTGGAGCTTCTTTACCAAAAAATATATATATTGGTTTGGAGCAAATTATCACACGTTGGTTTGGAGCAAAATATCACACGTACGTAGATATGAAATCTTTCATCATATTAACCCACGTGAAAAGACATTAAAATATCTTGTCATCTTGTTAACATTAGTCAATTTCGTTTTCAACTCCACGTGCTTCCGCCCATTGAATTCCCCAAACCCCCGATCGCGGTCCCCTAGTAAAGGAGCAAGAATATTCGCCAGCTAAGAGCTTTAATTTTTTTTATTTTTTGTTTCTTTATGTTAAGTCAGGTACTTGTTCTTTTCATGGTCATGCACAACGTTAATGGTTGGAATAATGATCACGGCATGTTTAAATTTATGGATGATCTGATTTTACATTGGTAGCAGATCTGGGAGAGCCCCTGAAGCAGCAGTTTGGGCAAGTCATATGCTTGAGGACATCCGTAGAATTTACTTGGGAAAGTTGTTCGGGACGTCTTAAATTTAGTGTATCGCAGCCAATTCAATCCAAATCTTTCAATTATGTCAATTTAACCTAAATCTTTTTGAAAATTTGTCATTTCTATTCTATACCTTTTAATTGTGCTGATTTAATCCTAAACCTTTTAAAAATTTGCCAAGTTAGTGTTAAATCCTTTTACGAATTGCTAATATAGCTATTTTGACTAGTTTTGATTGAAAATCACTAACATGACAGTCCGGTTAGCCTACTTGATGCATTGGCGCTGACCTGGTCGATTTTTATTTTTCTAAAGAACTACCTAATTTTTCATTAACTTTTATTCTTTTTCTTTTCCTTCCATTTTTTCACATTTTTTTTCTTCAAAGTGCCAGCGGTTCGGTGAGATCAACGACCTCAGCTAACCCTTGAGTGAGGGCTAGCGACCCTCGTTGGCCCTTAGACAAGGGCCACGAGCCCTCGCTTGATCTGGCCAAGAGAGGGCATTTGTGGCCCTCAATTGCCACAATGAGGGTGAGCGAGGACCATGAGATGCTCATTGTGGCCAGGACGGCCTAGCGTGGGCTTCATGGTCCTATCCTAAGGGTTGATGGAGGTTAGCGGCCCCGTCGGCACAATGAAGAAGAAAAGAATTAGAAAGAAAATACAAAATTTTGATTTTTCTTGAAAAATTGTCCATGTTAGGGCATGTCACGCCACGTCAGTGATATCTGATCAAATTAATTAGAAGGACTACATTAGTAATTCTTTAAAAGATTTAACACTAAATTGACAAATCATCAAAATATTTTGGGACTAAATTAGCATAATTGAAAGGTTTAAGATTCAATTGGTTACTGTATAATAGGCTTAAGAATTTTTTGATAATTTTCCCAAATTTAATTCGGTCCGTACGCATGAATATATGTCTAAGGTTTGAAGTTGGCTAACCTCTTAAAGTTTGTTGAATATTATCCAACATCATAGCTTTACAAGTGTCGCAACCTAAAATTAAAAATTTCAGATTAATGGATTACCGATTAATTAAATTAATTAATTAATCTATTCCAAGCTCTCCTAAGCTCTACCAATTCATAACTCAGGTTCACATGATTTTTTATGAAAAGATTATTGATTTTAGAGCCGTCACTAATCTTTTTTGGTAGGTAAATTAGATACCTAAATAAAGTATTTGGGGGATACTTTATTTTATGCAAATCAGAGATTCAAGTTTGGGGACTTGATTACGTTAACTTTTCAATTAATGCCCTATCGCATCATTTTTATAAAAACAGACTTGAATTGGCAAATTCAATCGATTCAACTTGAAATTCAATGTGCAATTATATTTTTGGGGTTTTCTTGATTTAATGAATGCAAAAACCTAACTATATGATGACATGATAATTAAACATGACAAATCTGAAAAATCGATTTTTGATGCAAAGGCATGATTTCTACTCTAAATGATGTGCATTCTGGAATCTAACCTAGAATGACAAGTGATATGGTATGACATGATATAAGATATGAATGAAGATGACGTGCAAAATATATTTAATCCTACACGACATACGAAAATTTGGTGGCTATGACATGCAAATTAAGTTAGTAAATTAACCTATGTTCTAAATAACATGAGATAATGCATGAACGATGAAAAAAAAAGTGACATAATGTAATATGACATTAAAGCATCGTAAATGTCTAAACTATGTGAGATGCAAATGAATGACTTCTTTTTATGAATTTTCAGTTTTATGAAGTACTCAAAGGAAATTGATCCAAAAATTGAAGACAATTAACAAAAGTTAAGAAACTGATTTCTGAAAATCCGATTTTATATTTAAAGTCATCTTGATGTTTAAATTTCCAAAAATTCATTCAAGACCAAGACAGTGATTTAAAAAAACAATCAAATAAAAGAATAATAAACCTTGAGTACAATACACCATAATTCTGAAATTTTTCGATAAATTTGCCTCATACACAAAGGTTCGGGTCAGAAGGAGAATTATATTCACGTCACCCAAGGGATTGGATCGGATGGTGAATTTGAGCATTGGATTAAAGTCATACCCAACATTATGAGTCAGATAGCAAAATCCAATTTCATGAAATTGTTGGTCCGATCCCAAGGGTACGAGATGTGATGGAAAATTTTAATGTGCCGATGAGATCATACTTCGGGTGAAGTCGGATAGTAATCCTATTGCACATATTTCCTTGGGATTTAGGCACATGGGAGTATGTATTATACTCAAATAGATTATAAAATTATTTGAATTTTAAAAAAATAACATAAACTATAGTAAAGAAAAATAAAATTCGGATAACCTAGGGAGATAAGAAAAATGAATTTTAAAGGGCAAGTTTCCCCTATCCGTAAAGGATCGCATCTTTTAAAATATTTGCATGAATATTCCTTGAAGATATGATATATTCTAAGATATGATCAACATTAAAATTATTCTAATTAAGGCAACCTGTGATGCAAAATATTCTGGAGATAAACACTAAATTTCACAAGATATGCACAGAATTCAAATAATTCGAATTTAGGCAACTAAATATTCAAATATTCTAAAGATTAGAATCTTACCTAATTTAACAAATCCTTTCCAATTTTGAACCGATGATGAATGATGATCGGCTCGTGCACTGTGGATTGGCGGGACTTGTGTGGACTTCGTGGATCACGGTGTGAGGCCGATGAAGCTCACGAGTTGTGGGGTATTCGGCTGAGGCATGGATCAACGACACTTGAGGAACCTCTCAGCGATGAACTCACTAGATCAGTAGAGTCGTTGGACAGCAGCTTCAACGCCAATGAGATCACAGTGGGGAGGGAGGAACTCGGCACGAACTGAAAGAAAATAGTGGCGTTGCAGGTCTTCGTGGATGAGCAATATCCAAGGACTAACTCCAGCAAGTGTTTGTGAATTTTCAAAAGCACGAACAAACAGAAGTAGTGCAAAACCCACTAATCAAACAATGCCGATTAGTATAAGAAAAGCAAGGATAATAAGAAGAAAAAAGACCCCAGCGCGACAAGAACGAAGAAACGCGTTCTTCAAGTAATCAGTCGGTCGTCTTGTTTGGTCTTGCCGTGGGGAGCACAATAGCAACAGCTGAAGTGTTCCTGGAAGCAGCAACAGCACCCGAGGTCCGGCAGACGCCGCAAGGAGCCGCCGTCGTCGTCGTCAGAAGGTCTCGGCCGGATAAGCTTGGGGACTCCCTCTCTCTTGCTGCGCTCTTTTCTCTTTGAGTATTTTCTGAACGTGAATTTTGTGAGCAAAAAGATTGTCGACCCACAACCCTAGACTTAAGTCGGTTTCTCTAGGCAAAAGGTTTGCATATCCGGGGGTCCAAGATTGTTAAATTTTCGCAAAAATTGGCCCTTAATCAAAATCCGATTTTAAATAAAGTCACAAAGGGGCCTAAAATGCATTAACAAAGCCAATTTCATATAAAATTTTCGGCAAGCCTATTGTGTATTATGCTTAGCCGAAATTCGTGATGACACATGGGCTTATTGCTTGTCCCTGAGCTCAATTTAGGCTCTTCTCGAATAATCTGACATGTAACTTTAATGGGCTAAATGACACTCAAATCAGTCCCAATGGTCTCATGAATTTCGGCAAATCTCGTCCTCTATTCCCGAAAATTTAAATGATGGGCTCCGGTTCAGCTGCTTGTCCATTTAAGCTTGATTGAAGTTGATTCCTTGCCTTCAATCCAGTTTAATGCCACAAAAAAATGCAATGTATGCTAAACTATATTAATTATGCAAGGCATGCTAATGAAAATCAAATTAATTATTTTTGGTTGGAACTAATTCTTGATTTTTATGCAAAGTAAATGATTAAAGAAAAATCAAAATTTAGGTGTCAACAACAAGAGATCGCATATGCTATTTAAGTATTTATATGCACGTGGTTTCTATCCACTTATCAAGTTAAATTTCCTAATATGATATAATAATTAGTGCTATCCTTTTCATATATATATGCGTTCACTCCTCATTAATTAAAAGTGCTGCTCATAATCCAGTTTGCACATGAACGGAGGTTTAAAATATAGTTTCATATCCTTTTTGGGTATCCCAACAATTGTGAATACGGTCATATCAATAGCAAGTTCCCGAAGTTTCTCGATCAAGATTATCACTTGACTCCTGCACTGCTCTATCATTGCTTGCAATTAGATATCGCTTCTTGAATCCATCATTCTTTCGCGCGGCGTGAGAATCGGTATGAGTTATTTCTTCCTTCTACATCAAAAGGGACTTTGGGTGCCCCATCTCTTTGGAAGAGAAAAACTCATCTTCTAATAATTTCTCAGGGGGTACCTTTCGACTTTAATGGGCTGGGCTGGGCTGGGGTCGGCCATAATGGGCAGCCCAAATTCAGTCAAAAAAACCCAACAAGATCGTTATGTGTTTGAGGTGCATTGTGGTACTTTTCTTTTTTTCTCCCTATAGCGTGCGGTATCTCAATCCTCCTGGTACTGCCGAGGACTGCTAATGCTAACGCACAGCACACGACGAGAATCTCAGCTTTTCGACCACGAAACAACATCTTATTGCTAGAGATGAGCTCTTGCAAAGAAACGTATTTCCACTGCAACCCTCGATTTTAGCAGCGAAATTCGGAGTTAGATAGCGTAAAGTAATCTCAGATGAACAAAAGCGCTAAACGACCGGATTTTTGCGGGAATTCAGGTTTTAAAGGTGAAATCATCATTTCGCCCCTAGAAAATGAAATGTACTAAACTCAATTTATCAATTAGGGCTGAATCGGTTGGAATAAGAAAATTTGAGAATTTTCTCATCTTAAGGCCTGTAGAAGATGCAATTGCGTATCAAATAAGTGCGCAATACGGCCTCTTCTTAGTGGAAATCAGACAGAGTAAGGGATAGAAGAGATGTTGTTGTAGTCCGGTTCAGTTGGCCAGAAACCCCAAAAAAAAAAAGAAAAGCAATCCAAGAATGGGGTTGTGTGAGAGGAAATGTTAGCTCTACTAGAACGCCCTCTCCGTACCACATTAGGACCATAGATGCTCGAATTATGCAAATTTAAGATTGTCTGTCTATGGTACCTGAGGTTCCTAGAATCTTTCCCTAATCTTGGTTTAGGTATTCTATTCAAACTAATTCTTCTAAGAGGAGGAATCACGGCTAGTCTATTTCATATCTAGTCATTGGTCCCTCTCCCCATCCCTATGGACGCGGGTGCGCATTGCATTACCAAACTGCCATCCATCTCTATCTATCTTTAAATTGCCATCAACTATGCTACCGCCTCTATATCCTCTATAATTGCGCATTTCATATACTGTTGAAATATTATCTACATCACTTGACAACATATCTTTGATACTCTTTATATATATATATATATATATATATATATATATATATATATATAATTCTCCCTCCATCTATCAGTTGAAGCTCTTGGGTTGAATTTGATGGGATTTATCCTAAACAAATATCAAGCAATCACACAGAAGATAGAAAATTGATGACACGCGAGATTACCCAGGTTCACCCTAGAATAGGGCTACGTCCTGTAAAAGGATTTCACTATATTTTTCGCTCGTTATAATGATTTCTTATACGAGTACAATATATATGACTTTAAAAATAATAGGCAAAACCCTAGTCTATCCGAAGACCCTTTATCCCACAACATACAGGTCTACTTAAATAAAAGTCTAAACCCGATATTGTTTCGAGGCCGCTGCCCTCGAGCCCCCCGCCCACTCACCGGCGAGCGAAACCCCTGCCCGCTGACCGGGCAGCGGGACCACCTTATCGAGGGCGCTGCGCCCGAACCCTCGCATTCTGCGCGTAGGGATCCCATGTCGTCAGTTCATATTTCGATTTCCCTAAGTTCACGCGAGCATGCTCGATGTAAGAAACAATAGTCCCCGAAATATTCACCAACTCCAACAGAATTTTCTTGACATGGTTGCAAAGCCGCTAAGAGAGAGTTTTGTCTCTATCAAGGTATCGAGCTTCATTCCAATATCTGCTCATAGCCTGGAGAATCGTGCCTCATCGTCGCGAGTCATCCCCTCTTCAGTAACTTCATTACGTTGTCAACACTCAATAATACCTACGATAGGCGTTACTGGTTGAGGGCTCTCTTTTGATGAAGAGCATCATCAACGCGAAAAAGTCGTCATCAAGTGTCCAGACAGCCATGAACACTAGAGTCTAGCCTACCTTAATCGAGCAATGTACGTAATAAATATCTCATAACTTTAGTAAGTTAAAGCTCTTCCTTTTTTATATTGTCTAATCTCTACATCTGAGTTTAATCGAGTTTCGTGTCATAGCCAAATGAATACGGGATAGATTCGAAGTCACCTTCGTAAGGACTAAAGAGCGAAGGAGACCAAAATCAACATTCTCCTCTGAAGCTCTCGGAGATGTTCAAAAAGAAGCAAGATGAAAGCATCACTCAGATGCACACGAGTCGCGCCGACGTCATCAATAGTCTTGCAAGTCAAGGCGAGACATAAAAAATGAGAGAGAACCTAGAAAAATTGCTTCGGGTTTTTCCTAAGGAGTGGAGCTTCGTGAAACCTTGAGAGTTCAGCCTCTATTAATGGACGAGTTGATTAGCTAACGAATGACTTATAAGGTTGAACTGGAGAATGATGAAAGCAACACGAAATGTCAGAAGTTAATCGCCTTTTAAAGTTGACAGTTTGATGCAGAGTATTCATCCTCAAGCGAAGACGAAGACGAAGACGAAGACGAAGACAGAGACATAGCCTTTGCTGACCATAGTCACCATATGATTCGAAAGTCTCGCAGGATAGGGAAGAACTTCGAAGAAAAAGGCCAATGGAAGCAACTAAGCAAAGGAGGTCTTAACAGAGACAATCTTAAAGGTAAAAAAAGTTTATCAGCTTTGAGTGCAAGAAACCAAGTCACATCAAGCCCGATTGTCCACGACTCAAGAGAAAAGAAGAAGAAGATAGATTTGAAAAGAAAAAGTAAGGCCGTGAAGGTCGAGTTTAGAGCAACGCTGAATACGAGTCAAACAAGCAAGACGAAACAGAGCTACCCCATCTCTGTTTAATGGCTAACGTGCGAACCAAGGAAGAATAGGTGGATGCGTCTGCACTCTCTATGATGAGATGTATGAATTGCTAAAGGGTGTATTTGATGAGTTACCAAAAAAAAAACTCTGAGGAAAACACCATTTGTGTATTTCGTCCACCAACGGATTTTGGGCTCTGAAAAGAGGAGCAAGGACAGAGAACAGAGAGCGGCAATGGTGGACGGAGGAGGAGCGGCGTCGAAGTTGCTGGACTATGTTGGAAATATGGTGTGTTTTGATGGGTGAATGAGAAATTGTTTCTCAAGAGCATCCTTGAGTTGGAAGTGGGAAACACTAGTCCCACATTAGAAAGAAAGAAGGCTTTCAAGTGCTTTATATATGGTTACACTCCTTTGGAGTGGTAACATAACAACAAAGTACTATACCTCGCGCACAGGCGCAGGGGGTGCAAATCTCGAGCCTCAACAAACGTTCGACGAGGGGCGCGTACGCACGACCTGCGTACACAAATGCGGACCAGAGAAAATGGGTCTCGCGACTAGCCCAATTTTGCATCATGGCTCAACTTTCTTTTTTCCAAATGTTACGGATTTTGTAACGGCAAATGTTAATGGATGATTTTGTAACGATGCTTTAATGCGAGCTTAGAAGCAGAGTATGTTTTGGATGAGCTCAGAAGCAACGTTCAGATTCAGAAGCAGCTCGCGCAGGGTCAGAAGCAGCTCGCGCAGGTTCATAACCAGCATTCAGAAGCAGCTCGAGCGGGGTTCAGATCCAGCGTTCAGAAGCAGCTCGTGCGGGGTTCAGAACCAGTGTCAGAAGTAGCTCGTGCAGGGTTCAGAAGCAGCTCGTGACGCTCAAAAACTGATCATTTGTAACGTTTTTGAATGTCATTACATTACGGTCGTTACAAATAGCAGAGTTAACCATCCATTATGCCAGAAACGGCAGAATTAATCAACCGTTACACCGTAACAATTACAAACGGCAGATTTAATTGTCGGTTATGCTACAACAGTTACAAACGGCAGATTTAATCAGCCGTTATAAACTGTTACGCCATATTATTCCGGAATAATCCCTCCACTCATCTTATAAATAACTGGTTTTCTCGTTCTTGTTGAAGCGGCGCGAAATTCAGATTCTGACTCAATGCAAAAGGCTTCTGTTCTCCTCTATTTTGCTCTGTTTTCTGCTTATTCCCTGCATTGGTTTTTCGATAGTGTTCAAACATCAGTTTCTTCAAGTTCGCCGAAAGCTCTGAGGTTCTGTGCTCACCTCCTAGCTGTTAACCGTTGTATCCTGGGAGACAGACATTCACGAAACCTCAAGCACAGAGTTGAGGGAACGAATCTGTTTTAAGGAAACTGTGTTGAACACAGGCCTCGGTTTATATCTAGTGTCGATCTCACGATTTCAATTTCGTGTTGAAAAATCTGTTCCATTGCTTTATACCGTTCTAAGAATTCTTTTTACAAGTGAATCTGAATCGTTCTGGAGTTGATTCTGAACTGATTACCAACAGACTATGCTTCCAAGCCCAAGCAAGTGAAAACAGGGTGAGAGCGAGCGATAGAGGAGGGAGGGAGGGAGGGAGGGAGGGAAAAAACCGTTGTAAATTTTTTCTACGGAGTGTACGATTTCCGGAGAGGAAGATGTAGAGAGAAAGAGAGAGATAATCTCTCTAAAAAAACGTCACCGTTTTGTTAGCTCTTGCCACATAAAATGAAAAATATTTCACGTAAAATTTCAACTCTTTCTAATCCAAAAACATGATTTAAAAACCTGCATAGGACGAATTGCTGAAATGAGTATTCAAGTGAACATTTTCATACCGATGCAGCACTTAAGTGAGATGCATACGAAAGTTATTACACTTTTAAATTTTTTTTTCCAATAAAAATAAAATAAACGACACTTACTTGTATGTATTGTTCCCATTTCGATGCTCAATTTGTAAAATCAGCAGATGGATAGTTTTTAAAATGCTCCAACCGTGAGGAATTCGGGAGTCTAAAAGCGAAATTGTCCAATAGAGAGAAGTATGTAAACTCGTTTTTTAGACTTTGACCACATGGGTCAACAAAATAATCATTCTCTCCTCTAGTCAAACGCATTACTATTGAATACCGAGGGCTAACATTAGAACGGAAAAAAATGACATCACAAGTATAATAATTTTCATAAAGCACTTCTTTAAGTGTTATAAACTTTTTTTTGACTACTTAAATACCATAATACTTTTCCTAACCGCTTGAATGCTATATAATTTTTTCAATTGCTCTCTTGAAATGCCATAATTTTTTTTAAGCATTCTCAACAAGTGTCATGCCACGTCGGATTTGGCACTTATCTAAAGTATTTAAAAAGTTATGTCACTTAGGTGATCTATTGAAAGTTATGACACTTAACTGAACATTTTTTTTTAGAAAGTGATGGCTTGAAAAAAATTATGACATTCAAGTGAGTGTCGACGAAAGTTTTAAACACTTCCTTGTCCCCTTAGCAGTCGAAACCCTACCTTGTAATCACTTACCCGACCAAAAATCTTTATTGTAAGATCTAATAAAGATGGGAAATTGATTTGCAAGTCAGTTTATGTCCATCTAAGATTATGAAAATGGAATAATTCAGGGAAAATGATTTTTTTTTTTGGATAAGTGTATTAGAAGTCGTAAAACTTGTCACCGAAGTTCGATTAAGTCCTAAAGTTTTCAAAAAATGTAATAAATTATAAAACTTGTTAAATTGGTGCAACCAAATCCTTCTATTAACTTTGACAAACAAAAAAAAATCCTTCTATTAACACTGTCAATTTGGCTAGTAAAAAATGATGACGTGACATTCTCAATTATTTTCTCTCTTACATGAATTTTTTTTTTGGTTATTTTCTTCTTTAGATCTTACTTAAATTAGATTTAAAATGTGAAAATTGAAAAAGTTTTAAAGAAACAAAAAAAGAAAAAAAGAAAGAACTGTATGCCCTTGCCAGCGGTGCCCATCGCCAGAGAGGTCGGCAGAGGTTGTCGACCTGGGGCGAGAGTGGCCCCTCGCCAGCCCTATTGCCTACCAATGAGGGTCCTTTCGTTTTTTTTTTTTCAATTGGTTTCTTTAAATAAAAATTTAACATAATAAGATTTGAAGAAAAAAAATAAAAATTTCTCACATAAGATAGAGAAAATAATTACAAAAGGATGTTACGTCAGCATTTTTTATTGGTCA
>JAGVVM010006861.1:0-26015 GCA_019149425.1 Psidium friedrichsthalianum
TTTATGGGATAATATCTTAAAAAAAGGCGGGACTATGAATGGAGAACCCTGAGTGAGGGCGGTGCACTACAACTGGGAAACAGACAAAAATTCTTGGGCCAGGGTATCTATGAGTCTGAATACAGTATACCTGGCCGTATTCAGTCTTTATTCAGCATTGAGTGTCAGCAATGGATTTCTATGAATTTGTGACTACAAAAAGCAGAATCTTCAAGTCTTTCCTGAATGGATGCTTAAGTGGTACTAAAGTTTCGCATGAGTGATTTGTTTGTCAGGTGAAACAATCTTCATTGGAACGAATGAGAAAAGCCTTTATAAGATGGGTGGCCTTTTTGCGAAAGTGAATAGAGAGACGAAGGAAAAGATATATGTAATCAATCCAGCCAGAGAAAATAATAAGGACCACAAGTCTGATCTCTAAATCTGTACGCTCCAGAAAGTGATGAACCTGTTAAGCTAGAGTGAGTTGATTTGGGGCGTACTCTTTATATTTTTGCATCCAATACAGTATCTCAAGTTTTCTGCTTACCTCATTGTGAATCTCAAAACGGTTAGGTGCTGTATTCGTGGCCAATTTTACTAAGCAAAAATGCGAAGTTCCTGATTTTGTTATAGTTCTAAATAATGGCTGATGATGTGCTTCTATCAATGTATGGCAGATTTGACATGATAGACTTCCCTGATGATGTTTAGTCCCCGACCTATGGTCATGTCTTACTGGTTGACACTTGATTTTTAATAACTTTTTACCAAAAAATTCATAAAAAATTCATAAAAATCATAAAAAAAATTCTAAAAAAAATTTCCAGAAAAGAAAAATCATGAAAAATTCCAAAAATGAGAAAAAATCCCAAAAAAAAACTAGGAAACAGGCCATTTCGAATAGAGCAATCCTCTTTTTGATTGATTTCCCTACCTAACTTTTCAAAATGACGATTTCGCCCTTAAGGCAAAATTGGTCTGGAAAAATTCCAAAAAATTCAGACAAATCCCAAAAACTAGGAAACGGGCCATTCGACTGGCCAAATCCTATTTTTGATGATTTCTACCTGATCTTTTAAAATGGACGATTTCGCCATTATAGGCCAAATGTCTGAAAAATTTCAAAAAACATTAAGAACAACCCAAAAAAAACTAGGGAAACGGACATTGACTGTCAACCTATTTTGATGATCCTACCTGATCTTTCAAAAATGGACGATACCCCTTTCGGCAAATTTGTCTTAAAAATTCAGAAATGAGAAAATCCCAAAAAATAGGGAACCGGAAACGAGCCATTTCGACTGGCCAATCCTATTTTTGATGATTGCACTCCCTAATCTTTCAACATGATGATTTTCAACCCTTATAGGCAATTTCTTGCACACCCAACAATAGAGACGAAGTAGACAAACTCGAGTGTCCAACAACTTTCAGCGCAAAAAACTATAGGAATGCCCGGCCATACTTTCGACACGGGCACACCCCATAAGTTGACGATATCGATGAGATTTATCCCTACCTGAATCTTTTCAAACGGAAACGTTGATTTCGCACTCACGTATAGGCAAATTCGTCTTGGAGAATACACATCCAGAGAGATTCACGACCAATTAGCCCACCAACTTAAAGTGGAGAAAGGCCAACGAAGCACCACACCATTTTACAGAAATCCCGCCATTATTCTGATACATGGTGATGAGTTTGTCTGCCTCCTGATCTAATGTCAACAAGAAATGTTACGAAAACACGAGAGTGAGATAAAAGGAACTCATAACACCAGTAGTAAAGGAATACAGAGTGTCTGCTTGATAAAGTTGTGTCAGAAAGCAGATCGCAGAAGAGAGAGAAAAGCGAAACCAAAAACTAGAAAAGGGACCATTGACATGGTCAAATCCTAGCTTTCATGAGTTCCCTACCTGATCTTTCAAACGATGAATTCGCCCCTTATAGGTAAATGTCTGAAAATTCAGAAAATTCAGGAAAATCCCAAAATAGGCACAGTGGCCAATTTCGACTGCCAAATCCTATTTTTGATTGATTCCCTACACTGCATTCTATATTCAAAATGACGCTTTCGCCCATTAGTCAAATTATCTTGAAAAATTCTAGAAAAGTCTAGAAAAAATCCCAAAAACTAGGAAACGGGCCATTTCGGACTGGCCAACCTATTCTTGATGATTTCTTCCTGTCTTTTCAAATGACGATTCTCGCCCATTATACGCAAATATTTTGGAAAAATTCCAGAAAAATTCAGAAAATCCCAAAAACTAAGGAAACGGAGAATTTCAACTGGCCAACTCCTATTTTGATGTAATTTCCGTTCCTTACTTTCAAAATATAATTTTCCCATCATAGGACATGGTCCAAAAAATTAGAAAAATTATTCAGAAATTGTGGGAACAAGGAATGACCCCATTCAACTAGTTTAACCTGTTTCCACTTCCCGATCCTTGAAGAATGACCATTTTACCCTTCTAGTCAGTTTGACCCAAATCTTTCGAGTCTCCTCAATGATTTTTTCATGAAATAAAAATAGTACCGAAAGTGTGTTAGAGTAATCTAGCGTAATTAAGTCCCCGAACTCATAATCTCTGGTTCGTAGGAATAAAGTATTTCTCCCGATACTTTATTGAGGTGTCTAATCAGCCCTACCATAAAATGATAGTGGCAACTCCAAATTCAAAAATCATTTGAATAAAAAAAACCAAAGTTGCGATTCGGTAGAGCTTAGGAGAGAGTCCATATTAGGTTAGTCAATCTAATTAACCTGATAATCGGTAACTTGGGAATTTTCCACCGATCAAAATTTTCGAGTTGCGACAATAATATAAAAATCAAAATATAAGAGATGAATACAAGAGATCTTTACCACCAAGTAGGGGCAGAACCTAGCGCAATTTGGGATTCGGATTTTTTAAGGAAAAAATGCAGAAAATTGCAATACGAATACGACATGTGAATATGACACGGCATAATCGAAATTTAAATCAATCCATTTAGGCAACGACATTCTCGAAGATTTTGATGGTTAGGATCGTTACCTAATTTGACGAATTTGATTGCCGAATTCGAACCTCGTGTCACCTTATTGATCAGATTGCGGCTCGAACGACGGGGATGAACTCGTGACTTGTGTTGATCGGTAGAGAAATTGGTGATGGTAACACCTAGCTTTAAATTTTCACCATCTTCAAGACTCTCTTTTGGAAAAGAATTCTCTCTTTTTTTTTATTTTTTTCTCTCTAATTTTTCTTCAATCTCCCAAAACCCTCTCAAACATTTCAAATTTTTTCTCCAAAAAAAATTCCCCATTTCCAAGCTCTCTTCTTCCTCCTTTTATAGCCCACTCATTTATCTCCCATTCTAATTTCTCCACTGACTCTTCTTCATCTCCATCATTCCATCTCTATTCCCATTTTATTTTTTCCATCTATTCTTCTTCATCTTCTCTTCTCTATTCTAATTTTTCCCCACTAACTCTTCTTTTAGTTATTTACAAAATAATCCCTCAAGTGTTAGGTATTTTCACTTTAGTCCCTGAGATTTTAAGTATTTACAATTTAGTTCCTAAAGAAATATTTCTTTAAGTCCAAATCTCCACACAATTTTTGGCACACCTCCCCTATACTTGGTCAAAATTCAAAGAAAAATATTGACTATTTTTGTGTATTTTTGTGGTCTCAAATGTTATTTTTCTTGAATTTTTAAGTATTTTTGTATTTTTCAAAAAATATTAAAAATATGAAAAATATGAAAAATCACTTTTTGTTCAAAATTGGTTCCTTAGACTTGGCCAAGGCTTCCAAAGTTGATTTTGTAATTTTATGAACTTTTATGAATTTTTTAAAGAGAAAAGGTGATTAAAAATCAGGTGTCAACACTTTCACCACAGTTTAGCTTTGTATGTTCCAACTTGACCCTCTACATTGATCTTTCTCTCAAAGATCCATTTGCAGCCTATAAGTACAATACCTTCAGGTGGGTCAACTAATATCCATACATCGTTGGAATACATCAAATCCATTTCAGATTTCATGGCCTCAAGCCATCTATCAGAATCCTTATCTGACATAGCCTTTGTATATGACTCGGGATCGTTTGGTCGATCACTGTCGTATACTATAAAAACGGCTACATCTCATCAACCAAATTCCCATAGTAACGTTAAGGAGGGTGGGACACTCTAAAACTCCTTCTCAGAAGCGGTGTGTCTAAAGCTCCCACTGAATTAAAGATCAGAGTCTGAACTTGTGAAGTCGTTACCTCTTCATTTCCTTGCTTGCAAGACTATCCTGCGGCCTTCGCCTTTTCTTGGATGAACTGTTTCTCCAGAAAAGTGGCGTGCTTACTGACCCAAACTCTTTGGTCAGAATAGAAATATAAGCAATACCCAAGAGTTTCTCTCAAATATCCTATAAAATGAACCTGTTCAGACCTTGCTTCCAACTTGTCTGATTTATCCCCAAATCCTAAGATAATTAAGACTTGGTTTCCTACCATGCCACATCTGATATAGTGTGATAGGGACAGACTTGGACGGCACTCTATTCAGTATGTTTGCGGCAGTCTGCAGGGCATATCCTCAGAGATAAATGGATAGGTCGGTGTAACTCGTCATGGATTGCATCATATCCAATAGGGTACGATTCCTTCTTTCTGATACACTATTGTGTTCAAGAGTCCCTGGAGGTGTCCATTGGGATAATATGCCATTTTCTTGAGATAATCTAGGAAATCAGTACTAAGGTGTTCTCCTCCTCGATCTGATCGAAGGGCCTTAATACTCTCCTTGTTTGTTTCTCAACTTCATTTTTAAATTCCTTGAACTTTTCAAAGGATTCAGACTTGTACTTCATCAAGTACAAATACCCATACCTAAATAGTCATCAGTAAAGGTAATGAACTATGAGAACCCGCCTCTAGCAATTTCATTCTGGGTCCACATACATCTGTATGTATTAATCCCAATATATCAGTGGCTCTCTCACCTTGACTCATGAAGGGCGATTTGGTCATTTTTTCTTGAATATAGGCTTCACAGGTTGAGCATGGTTCAAAACCAGATGGATTGATAAATCCATCATTACTCAACTTGTTAATCCTGCCTTCTCCAATATGACCTAATCGGAGATGCCACAGGTACTTAGGATTAGGACCACTGCTTTGGCGTTTCTCAATGGCATTAATATCATTGTGCTTATTCGAATTGGTAAACGCATTACCAGACACATCAATGGTGAAAAGACCATTGGTCAACTGAGCTAAACCAACGACCTTTCTATTATGAAAGATGGAACACATATCGTCTGTAAAGGAGAATTCATAATTCTCTCTTATTAGACGAGATACAGATATTATGTTCCGTACAGCTCTTTCATAATACAAATAGTTTGATAACACCATTACATGTCCACTAGGAAAAAGTACATGACAAGTCCCTATAGCTATAGCAGCAACTGTTGCTCCATTCGCAAAAGTCAGGACCGTCTTATTTTGCCCCAACATCCGGCTTATTTCCAAATTCTGCAACGACATACAAATATGTGACGTCGCACCTAAATCTAGAACCCATAAGCTAGATTGTGAACTAACCATAGTTTCAATAAGCACAGAAATCATACATCCACGGGAATGGTCCTTTTACTTAACCTTTAAGCTAGCGAGGTACTTCTTACAGTTCATCTTCTAGTGCCCATCAGCCCCGCAATAATGACAAGTCCCTTTGTCTGCTTTTGGCTTTCGCACAGCTTTCTTAAACTTTTTCTTCCTTTCGAAGAAGTCTTACTCTTCGAGGAAGACGATTCAGTAATGGCCATTACATTTGGCCTTTTGCTGTGTATTTCCTTCTCATATACCACTAACATGTTATGAAGTTCTGCCAAAGTCTTCTGCATGTTATACATGTGGTAATTCTGAACAAAGCTCGAGAAGGACTCAAGTAAGGACTGGAGGATCAAATCCACAACTAGCTCATTATCCATAATGAGGTCCAGCCTTGTAAGCTCTTCAATGTGCCAGATCATCTTGAAAGCATGATCATTGACAGAGGCACCCTCTGGCATCTTCATACGATACAACGCCTTGGATATCTCATATCTAGCGGTCCGACTATTCTCATCGAAGAACTCTTTCAATGAAGAATAATCGACCTTGCGCTGTCCATGTTCTCGTACTTCCTTTGGAATTCATTATTCATAGACGCCAACTTGTACGACCAATTTTTAGGTCGTCCTCTTTCCACTTTTCATAAGTGTCTCACTCGTTTGTGGACGAACCCTTAGGGAGCTTAGTTGGCATGCCTTTATCCAACACATATCCGAGCTTCTCCATATTGAGGACAATCCTCAATTTGGAAGCCAATCATTGAAATTCGGACCAGTCAGGTAGTTCTTGTCCAGAATTGAGGCAATCGGGTTTGGGTTCACCATTTTCACAGAGTATGTCAAAAATCTGGTGCAGAAAATCAGGTCGTTAGGTGTTGTCTATCCATTACTTACTATTTCATTTTGGCCTTTAAATGAAATGGGCTCCCACTAAATTTGTCGAATCCCACACTCCTCTAGTGAGAAACGGTAGTCCTCGTTGGGCTAGACTATTAGTGGGGATTGGAGTCCCATCAGTTCATGGTCCGCCTCACCTAATAGTTATTGGCGTTCTATATGAACTAGATGAGTGGATCAACCTATCCAAGCATCTCATGCTCATCTCAATCATTATTCTGCCTCTGGATCACAAAGGTCTCACTTAACAGTTATTGACCTCATGATTACAGTCAAGTCTAACCCACCGTCACTTGTAGATATTTAAATACAGACGAATCTTCACCTAACAGTTATTGGAATCGCCTGATTTCAATAGCCACAACATCCAATGCTTTTATAGATTAGTCCTCTATCATAGACGGCAATTGACCCCCTATATCCATGACGAGTCAATCAACTCATTATAGCAAAGCATCAAGTCCACGACGGCTGTAGGCCACAAATCTAATACCCGTTACAACTTGATATTCAATTGAGGAGATTTTACGTCTCAGAATAGGTCTCACCTATGTCTATTCCATTTCTACCAGTCCTAGCACAACCAGCAGTAGCAGACATATCCTCCAAACAGATAATAACCCGTCTGCCAGAATAAACATCATATATATCACATACATATCATAACATATGTTCAAACACATTAAAAGATCAACAAAACATTAATCGTAACAATTTGCGACGTCCGATATCATAATAAAAAAACAGAGCTAGAAACGTGTCCAGACGACCCCAGAATGCCTAAATCCATTACAGCTCATTGCTAAAAGCATTAACTTTTGGTCAGAGGCCCGTTTCCGAGTGCTCGACCAAATTTGAGCTCATTCCGAGTTCGTTCGAACATTTTCGATCAAATTGATTCGGTTCGTCTTTTGCAAAGCTAAACAATTTAATTTTGCAAAATTACCACACATGCCCCTGGTTAAAGGTGGTGGCTGCCTTTAACCGTTGACCTAGTCAAAGGCGGTGAAACTGCCTTAGACCTCTCACGGCCATTAGCAGTTTCCGCCTTTGGTTATAAGCCACGGGGGGTCCTACCACCAAATCGAGGTCATCTAATGGCCATCGTGGCCCTATGTCAAGTCTAGACATGCGTGGGGTCGAGTCCGCCAAGTTACGAAATCAATTTCGAAGACTCGACAACGATATTCCAAATATCGTCAAAAACCGAATCAACCAAATATACGGGAGTTCTAAGCGTGGCTCTAATACCACTTGTTGGGTTTCTAGTGGTTCTGGGTACTCATTACATACATAAAAACATGTTATACACGCAGCGAAAGAAAATAAATTCAAACGGCGCCCCAGATCATTTTAGAAGTCCCTGTATACTTTAATCGAAAATCACATTTCTAAAGCAAGTTTAGAAACGTACTTGAAATAACAGAGGTTGAATCCAGCTCTGCTTCTTTGTCCTCGAGCCCAAGAGGTGTCGGGCCTCTAGTTTAGACACGCCCCGACACCCGTGCGACTTGGAAGATGAAGATTCGGAGAAACGGCCCTTGAATTATGCTAGTAATCCTCGTGGCGTCTCAATCCGAATCCTTCGTTTTCAACCAATGGAAACACAACCTTTGTGTATCCGAATTGGTTGATTCTCGAGCTCACTTACTCACGAAATTTGGCACGTATATGTGTGACTCTCTCAAATTTCTAACCTTTTGAACCTTGGCCCCTTACCCCTATTTATAGAAGTTGAGGGAGAGAATGAGGGGGAAGAGGCGGTATAAACTGCCCCCCCAAAATCGCCTCACGTGGCGGCCAATGGGAGGCCGCCACGTGGGTTGCCAGTTGGATGCTGGTCAAAGGCGATGAAACTGCTTTTGATCAGCCATGTGGACCCTAATAAAGGGCGGTGGTTTGTTGCCTTTCACCATCCCCGTCGGCTGGTAGTTAGGCAGCCCAAACGACGTCGTTTTGGGCGGCGATCCTTGTCCACAGGCTCTAGACATTCTGGCTTGATGCCTCTCAAGTTCGTGATCAAATCACGTCATTTGACTTGCCAAACGTCTTTGTCAAACGGATAGAAAATCCTATAATATTTTTGACTTTTTCAAAGATAACCTTTTTTATCATTTCTTTTGGATAACAAACCTTATCCAATGATGATGCAGGCATGATGTGACCATTACATCATCCATGACATCATTATGATGTCATGCTTGTGTCATCAATTTCGTCCTTTAGTGACTTTAAAAGGAGGAAACGAATCCAATTCGTTTTAACTCCTTTTGACTATCCAAATAGTCATATTGCATTCTTGCGATCCTGTCTTTGTTATGAACTTGACTTATGCCTTGGCCAAGAACTTTCTAATGCACCGTCACGTATAGATCGCATAGGACATCAACCTCGTCTAATGAGAAGACAGATCTCAACTGTTGCCCACGTCTGTGACTTCGTATACGAAGGACTGTGACCATCATGCACAGAAGCTGTTCAATGATCGGCCAATATCGTACCTATGAACTACAACCATCCAATATACAAGCCAGCATCGCGGCTCAGGTTTGAGGACCATTAACACACCAAAGCCAAGAGCGATTGAGACATTGACCAAGCACGAAGCCTCCATGTCAGTTAATCGCTCTTTTGTCACGTTCAGTGGATTCGATCAAACTCATTTCGATACGAACACCTGTGTTCCAGCTTAGACGTCTAACATCCGATGACTTGTGACTCGTCATCCCTATTGGGCATCCAATACTCAATAGCGAGGTTGCGAACATACTGGTCTCAACCGGCTCGTGGATGTCCAATCCACGATCCTTCGCTCAGGAACCAATTTGAAGATCAGAGACCAACTGATGACCCATCATACATATTCTTGACGCCTCAAGAATGGGTATCAGTTTCAACTGACTTAATGGGCTTTATTCATCTAAATAAAAGGGACAAGATGATTAAACAAGCATCTTGCCATTAACATGATATCAATAGTACAATATTTATGCCATATATGTGACCATCACATGATTACTTTAAGGCATACTCCTAACCCCGGGAGGCGCGGGCAGAGGGGGGGGAGGGGGGGGGGAGGGGGGAGTATTAGTGGCGACCAAGTTCGAGATCAGATTTGCAGATTGAAACAATTAAAATCGATTGGTCTAGTCTAGGCGGTCCGATTCGGTCTTGTACTCTTAGAACAGGGAACTAAACTACCCGGATATTGGTTTCATTTTTAAAGACTGGGAACCGGACCACTAGTTGGTCCAATTTGCTCTCCCTATCTAAACTCATTTGGCATTTTAAGACTAAAACAAGTTTGGAGACTTAACTCGAAGGAAATTGATTATGACTTAAATGGATTGCAAAGAAAATTGATCCTTGATGATACCGTAAGTTCTTATGATGAGGCTTAAATGACATCTTGGGCAAATCAATGGACCAATCATGTATCATCCAAATAGATCAAACCACACAAAGAAGGTGGACATCCCCTAGGAAAAATTCACAGTCGGCATTGACGTTTTACTATCATTTCATCTTTTGTATTTGATAGGATAAAAATCAATGGATTATAATCAGAGGAATGTAATGGAAGGAAAATTGCTATCATTTAGTTGGGTTGTAAAAAATAAAGCGGCAATAGAATGAAATGGCGATTCTCTTGCTAGTTGTGTGGGAATATATTCGAGCAGCAAATCCAACTATATTCAATTTAGAAATTACCATCACTTGCATTTATTCAAAATTGTAATCTTATCAGTTAATCTACAAAGTATAATTCTAAAAATCATAATTGACGGTAAGCAATCATTATAAATTTATAAGCCAAAGAGATTCTCACGATGAGGCGAGGCCAGCCACCACAAGGGATAACATTTTTATTTTATTAATGCACTTTTTTAAAGCGTGTGAATTATTCATAAACCAAAGCAATTGACTTTCTACTCCAGACTCGCCACCGGCCCCGCCCCCGACTCTCTCGCTCTCTCTCTTTTTCCTCTCCCTCCGCGTCACTCGACCTTCAATTAACCGAGTCGACGCGCCGTTGAGCGATTGACTTGTGTAGCCTGCGCTGATTTCTCATACGATTGGTATGGTTTCTCTGCTTGGATTCGTCGAACGCTGTTGATCTTTTCCTGTTATTTGCCTCATTCTTGGAATGATTTTTGCTCCGTTTCTTTTCGTGGTTTTGGGGGAGTTTATGGTAAGTTCAAGTCGTCTCTTGTTCATCGGCTTGTCTTGTGAAACCGTAGGCTCTAGGGTTTGAATGAAGCCATGGAGGAATTTTGAGGCTGGAAGTCGAATTTTTTTTTTTTTTGGGGTCCAGTTAGTATGTTGAATTAAGCGACTGAATGTGTGCATTTTTACGATTCTTTTGTTACCGAATCAACTCTCCGCTAATGAGCAATGGTTTCAATTGCAGAAGAATTTGCGGTCCCGAAGGGGGAAAAATGAAGAAAATGGACAGGAGTGAAGGTAGACAGCGAAAAGGGGAGGTACACAACGTTGGAAGCATAATGCAGTCACTGCCTTCGCGGACACAGGTGCACATCTTTACCTCCAAACAATCGGGTTGAAACACATGTTTTGACATTCATATAGATGGAGATGGGGTTGTGGTACTTATGGATAGGGAACCCAATCAAAGGGGTGCTGCTCCTGAACTTAGTTTTGAATCGGGATGAGATTATTGATGACAATGATGTTGTCCTGGGAACAAGAAAGTTTGCCGTTTTTGATAACTTGGATTTGGAACAGAAATTTTGCGACGATGGGGTTAGCAAATAAGAGCCGGCCCAAGCAACAGCCCCTTGGTATAAACAACAATTTGTTGGTGATTCAATGTCAGTTTTTCTCATGATTCAAGATCCACTCAATATTACTATAAGCAGCAAAAGATACAAACACAGTAAGTTGGCTTGCAGAATAATGGATGATAATTTTCTGTTACTAATTCACAGTTTACTACTGATGTGAACTGATGTGGCAGCATATTTAAAGACAAATTTGAAATTCAACTAGATTCCATTTGGTCAGGTGGAAGGTGGTTCAGAAATTATTTTGCAATTAATGTGGGGCGGGGAGATTGGGAGTTACATCTTTGTTACTATTTTATAAGGCTCTAGTTTGTAATATAAATCTTTATTTAGTTTTGATGGTTTGTTTCTCAGACTTTAGCCTCATATTGGACTTATAGGATGGATACAAAAGGACCATATAGCCCTGTAGTCACACACCTGGACAAGCAACTAAGTGAAAACTACTCCATTTTCAGTTTTTTCTGCCTTCTGGGCTGTTCAGATGTATATCTGATTTGGACTCTCTGTTAGTTTGAGAAACAACATTAGGATAATTTGGAAAATTAAATTTCCTGTTAATTTTTTAGACTAAAATTTGGTTAGCTTGTTATCCCGGTTGATTTACTTAATCTATCCTTGTAGAGTGAGGTTGATTTCCACTTCATAAGATCATCCAGAGTTTACTTGTCAAATATGATTTTGACTGGATAGGGCATTAAATGCTATCTCCTCCTTGTCAAATAATTGCGTATATTTGGATATTTGTAACATCTCGCTTTTTGAGAATATCTGTCACTATAATGCCCAGGTGTTTTTGAACGAGTGGTGGCTGGTCAATGCTAATGGAAAGGGTTTAGCTATTGGAGGATTTGCTCATAGAGAGTATTCTACTTCTGCCTCTCTTTTGGAGATATATGTTTTTCATTTGTTTCTTAAAAATTTTCTGGGAAGCCCTACATATGCATAAACTGATGTGCATTTGTAAAAATGCTGTCATCTATCCATTTTCTCATGTATGATTCCAAATCTGTTCACACTGCATATACATCCTCTTATACTATTGCCAACTGTGGATATGGATGAAGCCCTCCTGTGCAAAGCACAAACTGTAGGAGAGCATGGACCTAATTTGTTAGCATATTTGTAGGGCCAACTTTGGTTTTGAGATAGATTCATGAGATGTTGCTCTTGCTGCGATAGATCTTCTTTTTCTTTTTTCTGAACTTCTTGTTGTTACCTCTCTTCCCATATTTTAGTCATTGCACTTGACGAAGTAGGAGAATCACCAATTATTTCGAGTGATCATCCAATAGAATCCATCCCATTGTCATTAAAGTGCTAGGTGCTCTCAAGCTACTAGACTCCTTGATGATGCCTAAGGCATTATTCATTAGCCTGAGTGAAGGGAAGCACTAAGCACTAAGAAATCAATTATTAGGTCTTTAAACAAATTAGATTACTAAATGCTATTTGTCTTGTTTCATGTACCATACAAAATATTCCCTAAAAGCAGTGAAGATGCTTCTAAAATCTATTAATTGTAACGAGAATGTCTCATACATATTATCTAACAAAGAGAAATATCTTTTTAAAATAATTAGCATGTGAATCCAAAATTTTTTCTTCATTGATGTTACCTAAGTAGGTTGAATGAAGGCTGGGGACTTGGTTTTACTCGGAAAAGGAAATAACGGCAGTGGCTTTCGATTTGGAAATGTGTGATACTGAGAGAGAAGTAAAACATAATGGTGCTCCTGATTTTGCAAGTACTCCATACATACGTAACAGAAAGATGAGTACATAAAAAATAGATAAGTGCATTGAAAGTCTTAAAACTTGTCGCAAAAGTGCAATTGAGTCCTAAAACTTGTAGTGCAATCAAGTCCTAAAACGTGTCGAATTGGTCCAATCAAGTCCTTTCATTAATTGCACTTTTTGAAAATTTTAAGACTCGATTGCACTTTCCTGACAAATTTTAGGACTTGATTGCAATTTTTGAAAGTTCAGGCCTTGATTGCATTGATTGCACTTTTTGAATGTATAAGAACTCAATTGCACTTTCGTGACAAATTTTAAGACTTCTAGTGCACTTATCCATAAGAAAAATAGGTACAAGCTCTTCTTTTCCATTGCTCAAGTATCCACACATTTGCTCTAAAATTGTGTGTTTATAAAGAAGGGATAATTATACATGTCTGTGCTATATGCCTTGTTGTCAGTACCATTTCCGGGCTGGAATTTGAAGGAAGTATTTGAATCTGTGAATTAAGATTTTGCATCTCATAATTGTGTTATAATATCATGTCATGGTTGAAGGCTAAGCAAGGTTTGCTTTAACCTATCACAGCATTGAAAGAGTGAGCCTTTTTTGCTCTGCACCAATTGTGAAGAGGCATGATACTACCACATTTGAGACAGCAGATGGCATGACAATTATGATTGGGGTCTAATCAACCGGCTACGAACTCTGGAAAATGGATTTTCCTCGAAGGTTTGTAAAATGCTTTCATGTGAACAATGACTCTTGTTTGCTTGTAATTCAGTTAATATTATCTTTTAGTACCAAGTGCATGGCTTCTAACTGATCGATCTGAATAGGTGTGTAACAAATTCCTGCTTGGATTTCCGTATGATTGGGCAGAGTATTCTACTTCCTGCTATGGCGAAGATCCTAGTGTCCAAGCTGGTTCAGTTATGGCTACACGTTATGAGAAATCTGACTTCCAATCAAGAAGCACTACAAATTACTTGGAGGCAACTTCTCTTGATGATGTTACCATGCCAAAGTTACGAGATTTATTTAGTCTCGGTGATCTTGATGATTCTTTCTTGATGGAGAAAATATATGATGATGTTGTGGGCATGTTGGGAAGTGGTGCTGAGCATGATGGAGAATTTGTTCGTTCGAGCAGAAAAAGTAGTCTCAGTACGGCTGCCAAAAGCCAAATTAATGAGGCTCAAATTAAGAAAAAGAAATTTTCGGAGGATGGGTTGTGCAAGCGCAATGAGGACATCTTGTCTGCAAGAAAAATTGTGAAGAAAGTAAACCATAAAAGTGGTCGTCGATTGAGGGCTGTTTCTTATGCTCATAGACGAAGGGAAGGTGTTTCAACTAGAAGCATGACTAGGCTTAAAAAATAATAAAGGTATAAACAGGCCCATGTGTGCAGTTCAGACGCGTAATGCATATCCAGTATCATGACACACCAACTTGTTTGGGGCATTCACCTGGATTTTGGATCTCCCTATAAAAGATGGCCAACAACATCTCTTCTGCTTCTGAAGAAAAAGAAGCTCTTCAACCTCCCACAGCTACAGTTTTCCATCACCCGAACAAGCTTGAGGTTTTCCTTCTCCTGTCGAATAACTCCATGGCGCTTTCAGTTCTGCTTTACCTAATAAATGTGGGCGCAATGGGGGTCTGGCCTTTGTCTCCAGTGTTGAGGGTGTAATTAAAAGGTCGTGCCCAGTGAAGTAATCACGAAACTGTATTTTGGGTTTTGTGTCTACAAAAGTTTCTGCTCAGAAATGTAAATGTGATGGGCAGGGAGATTTTTCCAAAGTGCAGGAGTCTGTCACTTTAAGGAAGTTATTGAGCGGAATTTTGCGGAACCCCAAGAAGGGCTCTGTTTATGAAAGTATTGTGAAGTCATCTTCTTGGATTTTGATGGAGGTGGGGGTTTCTCAGTAAAGGCAAAGTATGGCAGAATCTGTTTGAAATTAAAAAGCAGCAGTTGTTTAATGATCTTGAAGTTGGGTCGATATTCTCTAATAATGATGTGATAGGAGGTGCTACTAATGGGGACCAAAAACTTCTAGGAAGTACTGTATACTTGTGGAAGATGGGAGGCAATACCCAAATTGACCAAATTGATGGCTCTCTTACCTGTCCATTAAAAATTGAAGTCATTGATGATACTGCATCAATTGAACTTGCGTTATTCACTGGAATTGGAAATAGCAGGGACAAGAAGATGGGAGACGCAAAAGAAGTGGCATATGGAAAATTCGACGAAAGGGTCGAGGAAAGGGTAAGGTTGTTCATGGAGAACTGTGAAGAGGTAAGGTGCAAAAATAGAACTGTGAAGAGAGATTTATATGGACTGGGCCCTTTGGCAAGAGAGTTCAAACCTTGCTAATTCTAAGCAGCAGGTGCAGTCTACTTTGAGATTTCCTTCCCAACATCCCTCTGTCGGGAGGGAACGGGATCCTGGTATTCTTGGTGGGTATCATCGCTTTAGTTGCTTTATCATAGTTTTTTCTTTGGCTATATTTCCATAATACTCAGAGAAGCTTGAAATGAGTTAATTGACGTCGTCTTTATTTAAGTTTGTTTACGGCACCCAGATCACATCCTTGCTATGTCTTACCTGGCCAATGTTCATTATGTGGTTATGGTTGGTCATCACAGAACAGTTGAATTTGCATGTTGGAAACACTTTATTTTGGCAAGGGCATTTTGTCTATTTTTGTTTGGAGTATTCATTGCACATCTCGTCCGCCACTTATCTTCTTTGGCTATTTTGTTTGGTTCCAAGAAACATGCTGCTAGGTTTGAGAATATTCTACTGCATTAAGAAGCTCAATGTTTCCTCTCTCAAGAAGACTACTCTAGTTTCATGTTCTTCTAGTCACAAGGGTGTACGATCTTGCTTTTCGTGGTGATCAAGGACCATTAACTATACTTTAGATAAAACAGATGAAAAACTCAAGGAAAATGTCTGAAACGTGCTTGAATGGAGAACCTCGGGGTTTATTCCAATGTGTTTCTTAAAAGCAAGAGATGCAACAGAACAACTTCCTCTGATCATGCTATCTTACAGGAGAGATATTTTGAATACTCAGTTGATCTTATTTTGACAACTCATTTCAGTATGGTTTTCTTTAGTATGCGAGACATGATGGGGCAGACTGATATTTCTGATTACTATCCTCTTTTTCCTCCCTCTTTTTTTCATCCTTGGAAAATTCTGGTTGCTTTTGTTTTCGTTCGCTTTTGTGGAGATTGAGTGAGTATGCTAAAATTTATGTCACCATCTGCGGCTATGTTGACGACATTTTTGAAGAAAATGTGTCCTTTGGATCTCTTCCGTCTTGTTTCATCTTTTTCGCTTTTTGTTATCCTCAGAAAAAATCTCTTCTGTATGTCTGTGTCATTGTTCCTCCAATACTTTTCACGGTTTGTTTTGACCACAGTCAAACTTAGGGATCATTGTATAACCCGGTTCTTCAAATAATAATTTTTTTACATAGTCATCTGCCTCATTGTGTCGAGTTGATGATTCGAGTTTCTGTTCTGAACAGATGCAGTTGCTGGCAATGGAAGAGGGAAATCACAAGAATTTCTTTGTTCCCACACTAATGACCACATGTGGAGCAAATGGTTCATGCGTCTCTTTATTGCTTCTCCATGGTACATTTAAAGCCTACTATTTGCTACTCTAGGTGTATGAGCAGAGATACGTACCCATCCAAACTTTGGTGGAGACATGAAGAAATTGCCACAAGCAATTTGTTCTGCAAATAGAACATGGTTTTTTCTCAACGTTACTCTTACTCTATGCAGTCTGCTTTTCTTGTTGTATTGTTATCCCTTGGTTGGCTGTTTGTCCCTTTCGTCAAAGTATTTTCTTTTAAGGAGACTTTGGTTGGAATTTATCATTAATTTCTTGTGGAAAGTGTGACAAACAAGTGTGTTGAATTACAAAATACAGGGCAGTGAAACAGACTTGTGTGAAACTGGATCTTGCTTGTAACGTGAGATAGTGTCGATAGTAGTGACAGGGATGAACCCAACTTTGATGCTGGCCCTCTGGAAGATGTGTTGAAGAGTAGTATCCAAGGCGAGTAAGTTGGTTCTATTGATTAATTTTTCTGATGTTTGTGAAGACGATGATGAAAAAGTACATGAATTGCCTTACGAGAGGCCAAAAAAGAACTGTTTTTGTTTGTAAAACAGGTGTTGCTGGTAAAGAAATTGGGAAGATGGGAGGTAGCAACCGAATTTACCCTACTAGATTTAGAAAACTTGATCGCCGGGGGGTGACTCAGGGAGCAACTTCCTTGATGATTTCTAGTGACCGAACTCTGGGATTTGGTCGCAAAGTTCCCATTTTTCGCCTCTAGATTTACAGAGTTTTCAAGGGCGGCGGACAGAAATAGCCCACGAAGGTTTGGTATTGAGCTTCACAGCCCAATAGCTAGGTCTAGTCTAGACCAAGAAAAACATGCTACTTTTGACGTAGGATTTTAGTCCCTTGATAGATATTCTATGACTGATATATCTCTGTACTTAACTTTCATGTGAGTTGTGAGCGCTTTCATTCACTGCCACCCGCTTCCATCAGCATCTCGATAAAAATATCTTTCACGATCAATTCCGAAGGTAGACATAGGGTATTTGGGATGTCCCATGAGTGGAAGGCACGTCGGTGATATCCAAAGTAAAATAAACATGAGCCTTAATCGAACATATTGGTGTAAGGTCGATGTTAAAGCTACTTCTGAATTTGATTTATGATATGAAGAGATGGTGTGAAGAAGCTAATCCCTCGTCATCATTCAGAAGGAATTTCAAATGGCATAGCTGTTTCCTGTTTTTGCCTCTCTCTCTCTATCTCTCAAAAGGTGTTACCAGAAATACGAAGACAAGCAAATCACTATGTGTTGGTCATTGAATGGCCAAAAATCCATTTTGATCAGTAAATGACAAATTTTCATGTTCATCCCTAAAGTATGATTTTGTCGCCTTTTAAGTACTTCCATGGTGCTTTGTGCAGTTTTTATTAGTATTTGTTATTCTTCAAAAAATGTTATGTAAATTCGGCATATCTTGCCTCTCTTCGGCTTAGCTTTTGCCAAATTATTAGCTAGCCTCCCTCAAGTAGGAAAATTGTATTCACCACTGCTTGTACTCTAGACAAAATATTTAATCCTTGTACTCTAGGTTAATAAATAAAAAAATCCCATTGTGATACATGTACGACAAAATTTGATAGTTAAAGTTTTGAAGGGCTGCAATTCTATCATATCCTAGAATTGGGAACCAGCCGGCTCCTGAAGCAAATTGCAAAATCGATGCTGACACCTAATTTTTGGTCATTTATTTTTTTAGAAAATTAATAAAAAAAATCCTTAAAAATTCACAAAATTACAAAGTCAACTTTGAAAGCCTTTTCAATCCTAAGGAACCATTCTCGAAAAAAAATAATTTTTGATACTTTTCGTTTTTTTTATATTTTTCATATGTTAGAAAATACCAAAAAATAAAGAAAAATAGTATTCGTGGCCGCAAAAATACACAAGAATAGTCGATATTTTTATTTTAATTCCATTTTCATTTTTTCCCTTTAAAATTTTGAAAATTTGATTTGGGATTATGAAGTCCTTTAAACAAAACCCCAATTCGAACCAAAATTACATTTTAGTCCTTTTATTTCTTATTGTTTACATTTTCAAAGTTGTGAAATTTACTTCTATTGCTAAAAATTGCATTTCAGTCCAATGGTTTAGAGAATTGCGCGATTTTGGAAAAAAGGACCCAATTACATTTTTTATATTCAATTTAGCCCTTGTTTCTTACTATTTTCTTGGAAAATATTTTCCCCAATTTCCAGTGTTTGGGGGGCAGAAAATGGATGGCCAAGGAAAATAAGTTCTGGTCAACGGAAAATATCAATCTGCAAAAGAGGAAAATGATTTCCATCTTTAAAATTAAGGAAATCATTTTCCAAGACTTGCTGCTAGGGTTCCTTCACGCTTTTCCCCTCTCCTCACACTCCCGTAGCCCACGCCTCACCCTCTCGCGCTCCCATCGCCCTTGCGCCGCTGCCCTCGCGCCCTCGCGTCACTGCCCTCGCGCCCTCCCGTTGCCCTCTTGTCGCCCTTGCGCCGCCGTCGCGCCCTCCCGTCGCGCTCGTGCCGCCGTCGCGCCCTCCCGTAGCGCTCGCGCCGCTAGACTCGGCAACCCTCCTGTCGCCCTCTTTGTGCTCCCTCCTCTCCAGAGATGCTCCTCTACTATAAATTGATCTCTACAGATACTCTCTTATGTGCTGAGTTGATTGTTTGGTTTTCTTTAATTAAAGTAATGCATCCTATAGAAACCTCTGCTTCACTAGAGCAATTCGTGACTGCATTCATGTTTCGAACGTGTTCAAGGGCTGGGTGACAATGCAGCGAGAACTCTTTTCTCTAGTGGGATGATGAGTGAACTGATGTGGGGTGGTGTTGTAATCGGATTGCCAATGTAGAATAATTCTGAGTGCTCCTTTTATGAACTTGATCATTTTATTTGTGAATACTTCATCTTAAACCTTGAAGCTTTGAAATTTGATAACAGAATTGGATCAGGATCAGAACTACATTGGGTAGTTAAGACAAACTGGCAGTTTTAGCTCTGTTGCTGATATTTCTTCTGTGGTTTGCAAGCTACAAGCTACATGTTTGAGTTGGGTTATTGCTCTGCTTGTGATCTCTTGAAATGTTTGAATCTGATATGAAAAGCTCCTGTTGAATTTAAAGGTTGTTGATGGAATTTGAGATCCTAGAGCCTTGGCCATTCTTGATGCTTAACTCCTTGAACATGTGTTGCCAAGTTTCATGAAAATGAGTTTAAATAAAAATTGTCTTCAAAGTCCTGCAAACTACAATTCATTAAGTCTGTATCACATTCTGGAAACTAGTTCAAGCGTTTGCAAATACGCTTCTCTTGTTTGGCAGATATCATGTTCAAACTTGTCATGTATATTTGTGTGGTAGCTATACAAATTAACTTTACCGGCAGAATTATATGTACTTGTTCATTCAATTCTGAATTTGGGTGGTGTATCATCTACTTGAGCTGATATCTCACGTTTAACAATAGCTTAGCTGAATTTGGGTGGTGTATCATCTACTTGAGCTGGTGGTTAATTGACCCCAAATTATTCTCTACTATAGATATTGTTTGAGTTGGCTTATAGGCTCAATTCTGTGGAAAGTAATTTGTTCAGGGAGATTAAGAATGAGTGTTACTGCAGAATTGGATAGTAAAATCTACTGTGATTGCTTAGGGAGGTTAAGAATTCAAGCCTAATTAAAATTTGATGAACAATGATTTTGTGAAGTGGAAGATCTACGGGAAAATGGGGCTGTTGATTTTCATTGGTTTACAGATAAGTTTCTTGCCAAAGTTCTGTGACGTATCGTGGAAGTAATTAATTGTCTATTCAGCTCATTGGTCTTTATCTTAACAAACATTGTCTGATTGTTTTATTATATAAATAGTGCTATTGTTGTTTGGTTGGTGGTATTACCCTTCTAGCATTTCACCTACATTTAACTTGAGGATTTCATGATCAGTGTGCTCCAATATAGATGGATATGATCAAAATCCAAGCGGTGGTAACGGGTGCGGCTGCAGCAGTTATGACAGTTATCACACTAGTTACGGATGATGATAATCATTTGGAGAACCACATATCGAGAGAGCCTCGTGTGAATCGAGATCATGAGAAAGAGCAGTATATGTATCGTGTGTTATACAGTGGCGATATCCATTGTATAAATCAAATACGAATGACACTGAATGTTTTTTAGAGCTTTGCAAGGCACTCAATGCAAGTAACTTGTTGCGTTCTACAGCAAATGTTTCTATTACAGAGCAAGTTATGGTATTTTGCCATATCATTGGACATAATGTGAGGTTTAGAGTCATTGGGGGAAGATTCCATAGGTCAACAGAAACTGTGCATAGGTACTTCAAAATCGTCTTGCAAGCGATTTTGAAATTATACAAACACGTGCTGAAAGAACTAAGCAATTCCACTCCTCCTGAGATAAGTAATAGTGGAAGGTTTTATCCATATTTTAAGGTATGAAATTTGAAAAATAAGTCTTTATACATTTTTCGTGAAAAGTTTCATTAGTATTTGATTAATAACCATATTGATTATGTTAGGATTGTGTCGAAGCAATAGATAGAACTCACGTACGTACATCAGTTCCTCTTGAAATTCAAGGAAGATTTCGTGGTCGGAAGGATGGAACAACGCAAAATGTGTTAGCTGCTATTACATTTAACTTGAGGTTTTCTTACGTATTAGCTGGTTGGGGGGCACTGCACATGATTCACGTGTTTTGTCTAATGCACTTTCAAAATTGGATGGATTGAACATTCCTAGAGGTAAGAAAATGGAACTTATACATAATTTTTGAATTGAGCTTAGTATCTTAGTAATCAACTTATTTATATCTTGTAGGAAAATATTATCTTACTGATGCTGGTTATGAAATCCAAAATGGCAGTCTCTCTCTCCTTATCGTGGTGTTAGATACCATTTGAAGGAATTCAGTGATCGCACACCTGAAAATGAGAAGGAACTATTCATTCTACGCTATTCATCTCTAAGAACTACTGTCGAAAGAGCATTCAGAGTCTTAAAGAAGCGTTTTCGAGTGTTGGATTCTGAACCTTTTTAGTCATTTGGAACACAAGTCAATGTTGTCTTAGCATGTTGTATCATGCACAATTTTATTATGGGATTTGATCCCAATGACTCTATCATGGAAGAGATGAATAGGGAAGCGGAATCTCAAAGAGAAAAATCTAAGAGTCCAACTTTCTCAAAAAGAGGAAAAGGAAGAAAATAGGATATGGGCAGCAAAAAGGGATAGGATTGTGCATGCAATGTGGATTAGTTATCAAAATATGAGAAGAAACCAATAAATTTCCTTTTGTTTCTTTTGAGTGCCTCATTTATTAGAATATGTGGTTTTCATTTCTTTAATGTTAATCATCTCTAAATATTTATTGCTTGTCATTTTTCATTAGATTTTTTCTTATTTGCTATTTATAGTTGTTACATAGTTATCATGGAGGTTAAAGGTAAGGCCAATGATGGGAAGGTCAAGCAATTTAGGTGGTCTAAGCCTATGGAACGTATTCTACTTGAAATTCTTGCTGATGAAGCTAGTAAAGGAAACAAGCTTTCGAGCGTTTTCAAACCCTCTTCAATTGCTCAAGTTGTTGATACAATAAATGAGAGGTTTGGCGTTGGTTGTGAACCCGACCACATTGAGAACCATTTGAAGACAATAAAAAATAATTGGAAGACGATTCAAAATGTACGTGGAAAGAGTGGATTCAGTTGGGATGACAAGTTGAAGATGGTCATAGTTGGGAAAAATGAATTTGATCAATATGTGATTGTAATTTGTGCTGATCAAATGTTATTGTTGTGCTCATAATAATACTATGAGTCTATGATATTGAAATATTCTAGTTCTCTTAGGATTTTTTCCCATTAGACTGCCTTTTAACTTGTGCTGCTACCATAAACTTGAAATCTTCTTGGAGCATGTTGAGGCAATTATTGCAGTGTTCAAACATCCTTGGACCTAATGGATTTACATTTTGTCTGATCCAAGCCTGATTAAGGGTGCTTAAAGATGATAGATTGGATTTTGTCATTTTTGTACTAGGGGCAGAAGTTCCAGTGCTTCTTGACTACATTGATGTCCAAGGTTGCACTTCCTGTGATTTGAAATTTTTTGATCTTATTAGATTAGTGGGGTGTCACTTGCAAGTTGATCACTTGGGTTTTGGCAAATAGGCCGTAGTAGGTCAAGGCATAGATCTTTCTCCCCTATATCGCAATGCATTAATCCACCAAAGATACATTTTGGTTGCTGTTTTGATTGCTCATAATTTTGCTAGTGAGTACTAGTCTAAGTCAGTACATTGAAAGATCTTATGAACATGTTGGTCAGAGTTTTATATTGTATCTCCTAGGTAACAGTTCTGGGTGAGAATGAAAGGAGTGGATTCACGGTTCTCTTTGTAGTGTGAAAATTTGATTTATGTCTGAGCAGTGTGCTTGTTGGTTGCTTTCTAGTACCAGGGTCTAGTGGGTACAGTGTTTCTAGATGTGCATGAACTTGTTCGATGCTTTTGTATTTGTTATTTAAAAAATATTTCATTTTGTTTGACTTTTTATGGATTATCTTCATTGGCAAGTCCATCCTACTCATGAAAAGTATCTAAACAAGATGATTGATATGTATAATGAGATGGCACTCGTGGTTGGGAGAGATATGGCCACCGGAAGCTTTGCTAAGCAGTTTAGAGATATCGATGCGACGGAAGTTAACTCCTCTCCTGTTGATTTAGGTGATGATTTCGATGAGTTGATGAAGGGGTCAAAAACATCGTCATCTACCGTGCCTTCAAAAAAGAGGTCTCACAAAAGACGAAAGCGTTCTGACATGGATGATAAGTATGCTACACTCTCAACACAAATTGGAGAGATAGCATCGGCAATTAAGGCATTGAATCAAACCACTGCCGAATACTCTAAAATCTCCATGAGGTGATGAAAGCTGAATACTCTAAACTCTACAATGAGGTGATGAAAGTGGATGGACATGACGAACTTACTCTTAGATCGGTCTTTGACTATCTAGTTGAGAATGAAAAAATTGCAAATGCATTCATGGTGAAGGGTGCAAATCTTCAGAAAGCGTGGATTAACAAATTTGTAAGAAAAGGAGAACATAATTAGCGATATGTTCTATTTACTTTTGTTGCCAAAAGACACGCTTGTTCTTTCTTTTCATTTTGTTGTTGTTAGTATTTTGAGAACTAAAAGCCAGAATTAAGACATTGCATTGTTGCTTTTGTTTCCTCATTGTTTCCTGTTATTGGTACATATTCTTATGTTTTTTGGATGATTTAGGGCCATTGATCATGTCAGGTTCATCTCAAGTTATTGAAGCCCAAATATTGTATGTTTATTTTGAAGAAAAAAAATAAGGGAAATTTCCGTTACCAAACGGCGGAAAATATTTTCCGTGTCTTTTTTAAGTTTCATCCAAACACCGGAAAAGGAAGTCATTTTTCTGGAAAATGACTTCCTTAAAAACATTTTCCAGAAAGGTCTCATTTTTCGCGAAACAAACGGAGCCTTAGTATCGCAACATAATATGACAGTGAGCCAATACTTCTCCAAAGTTAAATCTATTTGTGAAGAAATTTCAAAATTAGATCTTCAAAATACCATCTTCGAGATAAGGATAAGAAGAATTATTGTTCATAGGTTAAGGCTGGAGTATAACAGTATTGTTACAGCCACCCGTGGATGGGCAAACTAGCCAACTCTGACTGAGTTGGAGAATATATTGGTCAACCAAGAGGCCTTAGGTAGACAAATGTCTAAGATCTCAATTAAAGAAGATCAAAGTGCCCTCTTCTGTAGTAAAAGAGGGTTTAAGGGCCAAGGAGATATGGCGCTAGCACAAGGGATGATAAATAGTGGAAAAGTCATGGATATTGGCGAAGGCAATTCCAAGGGACAAGTTATCGGCCAGGAGGAGCTCGTCAAGATCGCGATAAGAATAATCATGAAGATGAGAGCAACACAAGGCGTAGCAGACGATGCTACATCCGCGGCAAGATAAGGCATATTGCTAGAGTTTGTTGGTTCAGGCGGGGGGAAGAAAATATGACAACTCTTATCAACAAGAAGACTAAAAATAAAGATGAATGGGACTTCCAAGTGCCTGCTGCAGAAGAGGAACAAGAAGAACTTGTGACTGCCTTTATCATAGAAATAGATGAGAAGAAAGCTGCCATGTCTCCGAAGGAGAGTGCACCAAAAGAGAACTTGAAAAAGATAGTAGCAACTCCAACGAGCAGTCGTGAGAACGAATTGCAAGAGATGCAGGAGATAATAAAGAAGCTAAAAATCGAAAAGGCAAATATGGAGAATATGTTAAAGAAGAGGGACGAGATGCTGAGACAGAAGGACAAGGAGCTCGAGATTAAAGAAAGAAAGTATGAGAAGCTTCTACATGACCTAAAGGAATTATGCAACTCGAAAGGGAACAAGAAATATTGGTCTCAGGAAAAGAGACCATCTCCAAGGTGCAAGGGTCATTGGAGTGAAACGCAAGCAAAAATTAAAGAGACTTCAAATATTTGGAGAGCGAACTGGATTGCTATGGAGAAAAAGCGCTATGAGAAGAAGGATTAAGATGTTGAAGCGCTTTGGATGGGATTAAGTCAGTTAAAGCAGGAAATGAAAATTATGAATGAATGGTTTGACCACATAAGCCGCAATCTCATTTTGCATTGAGAGAGAGTAGTCGGTGAGGGGGAGTGTTGAGAAGAGCACCGCCTCCTCTCTCCTTCTAGAGTTTTCCTGATTAGTCTAAATATTTCTAGTCCTAATCCTCTCTCTTTTTCTAAAGTCTTCTTGATTAGTCCAGTTTTCTCTAATCCTTATCTTCTCTAGAATTTTCTAGCTTTTATCTAGTTGTCAAGATGGCCCTATAAATAGGGGCTCTAGCCCTTTGCAAGTTTGTAGAGCATTACTAATGTGTGCTTGTGCGTGTGGTGTGAGAAGCCCAAATAAGTGACGTATGTGAGTGAGAGTCCATCGTGTGTCATTGTGAGGGTTGTGTAAATTGAGTCATTTTCTGATAAATAGAGTTTTATTTAAGTGGAGATATCCACTTGATTCTGTACACTTCAACTTGCAAATTAGGCAACATACCATCTCCACGGTTGTTGGTCCGTGCAAGCTTAAAACTGATATAAACAGCGTCACCCAGCCTCTTCTCGTACTTGTTGACGAGCTCTTCATTGCTGACCCAGAACTCCTGTAGACCTTTCAAATAAAGAGCCAAACATAAAGTCATTTTAACTCATTGTTGCCTGTCTAAAATCTTCATGACCTTCCAATCCGCATTCAATCCAACAGACAAAAGA
>JAGVVM010006862.1:0-24119 GCA_019149425.1 Psidium friedrichsthalianum
GGAGGGTCGGGGCGTGGGGGGGGGGGGGGGTGATGGGGGGAGGGGGTGGAATGGGTGGAGGGGGTGGGGGGGGTCGGAGGGGGGGGGGGGGGAATGGGGGAGGAGGGAGAGCGGTAGGGGAATGCGAGGGGGTGGGGGGGGAGGGGGGGCTCGGGGGTGACGGGGGGGGGGGGTGGGGGGGGGGGGCGGAGGGAGGGTCGGGGGAGAGGGGGGGCGTGGGTGGGGGGGGGGGGGGGGAGTGAGGGGCGGGGGTGGGTGGGGAGTGGGGGGAGTGGAAGAGGGGGAACAAAAAAACGGCGGGGGGGTGGGGGGGAGGGGGGTTGGGCGGGGGGGGGGGGGCCAGGGGGGCGGGGAGGGGGGGGGGGGGGGGAGGCGGGAAGGGAAGGGCGGGGAGGGCAGGGGGCGGGGGGAGTTGCTGGGGGGGGGGCGGGCGGAGAGGGAAGGGGGGGGGTGGGGGTGCCGCTGGGGGGCGGGGGGGAGGCGGGGGAGGAGGGATGGTGAGGGGGCGGGGGAAGGAGGGGGGGGAGGGGTTGGGCTGAGGGGGGGGTGGGGCCGAGTGGGGTGGGGGGGGGTGGTGGTGGGCGGGGAGAGGGAGGATGGAGGTGGGACATCGGGGAGGTGGGGGGGGCGGATGGGTGGAGGGGGGAATGAAGCGCGGGGAGGGGGGTGGCGAGGGGGGGAGGGGAGGGGGGAGGGGGATGGGGCGGCGGCGAGGGGGGAGGGGGGCAGGGGGGCGAGGGGGGTGGGAGGGGGGGGGGGAGAGGTGAGGGGCGGGGGGGGGAAGGGGGAGGGGAGGGGGGGGGGGGGGTGGGGGGGTGGCGGGGGCGGGGAGGGGTGGGGGGGGGAGGGGGGGGGGAGGGAAGGGAGGGCGGGGGGGCGGGGGGGGAATTGGGGGGGGGGGGGGGGGGTGGGATGCAGGGGGCAGGGGGGGGAGGAGGGGGGGGGTGGAGGGAGGGAAGGAGGGGGGGGGAGGAATGCGGCAGGAGGGCCGGGGGGGGAGGAGCCCGCGGAGTGGGAAGGGCCTCGCGGCGCGGGGGGGGGGTGCCGGCGCGTGGGCGGGGTGGAGGGTGGGAGGGGGGGCGGGGGGGGGGCGGGCGCGGAGGGGGGGGGGTGGGGGGTGGGGGGGGGGGGGGGGGAGGAGTGGGAGGGGGGGGGAGTAGGGGAGGAAGGGGGGTGGGGGGGCCGGGGGGGGGGGAGGGAGGAGGGAGGGGGGCGAAGGCGGGGAGGGGGGAGGGTGCGAGGGGCTGGGGTGGGGTGGGAGGGGGGTGGGGGGGGTGGGGAAGGGGGGGCTGGGGGGGGGGGGGGGGGGGGGGGGGCGGGGGGGGGGGGGGAGGGCGGGGGGGGGAGGGGAGGGGGGGGGGGGGGTGGGGGGCGGGGGGGGGGGGAGAGGGCGGGGGGGGGGGAGGGGCCCCCGGGGGGGGGGGGGGGGGGAGGGGGAGGGTGGGAGGTGGAAGGGGGGGCGGGGGCTCCTGTCCTCCTTTTCCGGGGGTGGTGGGAAGGGTGGGGGGGGGACGGGGAAGGGGGGGGGGGGGGGGGGGGGGGGGGGGAGGGAGGGGGGGGGGGGGGGAGGGGGGGGGAGGGGGGGGGGAGAATATCCGCCCTTCAATCACCCTTCCAAGGTATCAAAATCTTTCAATAATAAATCGAGACAGCTCTTTGTTTGTCCACGGCTTCTCTAGTTCTTGAAAACTTCTTCTTCTGTGCAGGACAGGAGGCGAAACCAACAAGTTGCTCACAAGGTTTCATATCCACCCTTGACTGGCCTCTGCATACGAGGGATGCCGTCGTAGACGCTAAGGTTGGTCCATGTACCAATCTGAGCCCATGGAGCCCTACACGCCGCAGGTAATACCTGGTCGCTTGTGGGGAAGGGTCGTCACTGCGAGACCGTCGAGATGGGCAGGCCGGACGAGTCTTGGGCACAAAGCCCACCAGACCCCGGCACGAAGTGGGAGATGATATCGGACTCTTTAGGCATTGCACCTGTCGTCCAGGCCAAAGATCGGAAAGCACAGTTTGCTTGTGCATCGATGGCTGGGCACGCGGTGGTGATCGAGGCCTGCACAGTGCTGAGCAAAGACCGTACTGCAGATCCGGCGAGCCATGTGTTCAAGCTGGTGGACAGAACCCGGCTCTGAGAAAACAAAAAAACTATTAGCCGCTAAAAACCTTATACGCATCAATCACAGTATCAGCATAGCCTAGAAATAAAACGCTGTAGGGAGAAAGAAAAGAATTTGTTGCACATGGATTTGAATCCATCGTTTTTTATGCAAAATACGACGTTCAAAGCTCGAGATCTTCTCCTCTATGGACCATAATGTATCCTTGCTATAATGAGATAGCCCCATCGGTGACGCCAATCTTATATCATCTCGGTATGTGAGGACGTTACAAAGACGTTAGGTGTTCTAGACGGAGGGCTGGAGGTGGAGTTGCTATTTTATAGAGTTTTAAGTTGGGCCCCCTCTCTCATCATGGGCCAGGCCTAAAACTTCGGCCCATTACATTCAAACCCATATTTGATCGCGTTAAGGGAATACTTATATCTTACCTATAGACCAACCCTGCTAAAATGAAAAAAAAATTACATTCTCACCCACACTAGGAAAACCTTACAACAATAAGTTCAAATATTGTTAATTACTGTGCAAGGATAATAGAATTTCTGTTGATTTTCCTTTTTGACTGTGCAAGGAAGTAGAATTTCTGTTGGTTTTCTTGTTTTTTGCTCAGTAATCTATGTGGTGGTTCCTGCTTTATGTGGACATTGAACAATTTTAAAGAACATTGTGGTTGGTGGAGTTGTGGTTGAGTAGTCCCATTCTAAACCTAAAACATACGAACTGCATTTTTTTTCTCAAAAAACAAAATGATCTGAATAACGTTCTTGAAAAATAATCATCTATGTCCAAAAATAATAAATAATTAAAGATATTTTAATCGTCTGCGTAAATATTTAGATACGAATTGTTTGTCGTAATAGAAATACTTTTCATTGACTAATTATTTCAAGCGATACATGCAATCATTTTTAGAGAGATGTTTTCTAAATCATTGATAGACATCAAAATTGGCTTGTTAGTGTGAGCCGTGTTTGGACCGGCCTGCAATGAGCTGAAATTTTTTAAATAGCTCAGTCCTCCTCTAACCTCTAATTTACAAATTGTCTCACATATGGAAGACCGTAACGTTCCACTAGTGTTCCAAAAAGGGAATAGAGGGAAGACTTGAGTTCTGAATTGCAGTCACTCCGCATTAGATTCGATGGATTCCAAACGAGGTGTGCGCCATCCCTCTTCTTCTATCATGTTGTGTTTTCAGTTTTCTGATTATGGTGTTCCTAGGTGTGCCATTTTCATGGCTGACATGATTTTTATGTGGAGCTTCCCCGTTCATACTTCTAGCATGGATGTGATTTTTTTAAAGATTAAGATAGTATCAACAATTTGAAAATTAAGTTATTCTCCATAACATACTTAACAACTGCGTCGAGAACATTTGTTGAGGACACCCAAAAAAAAGAAAAATACTGTTAATATTCTAAACCGAAAATGTGCAAAAAGAGTTTGGAAATAAGCAGTTAAACCAAACCGACTATCAAACTCTATCCCAGTTTCATATTGCATGAAGGACTATTGACCGAGGGGATGAAGGGCACCCTCTATACAAAGGCACGCCTTGGCATTGAACTGACTTCATTCGCCTTATACATACTCTTTTCCCTTTTCCCTGTAAGGAAGGTTCAGAGAGAGCGAAGACCCACCATGGGAACGCTTCCAAAGCTGCATCTCCTCCTCCCAATCTTGACAATGCTCTCATTTCCCATAGCCCAACTCAAGCCTGTGGCTGCTCAGCGGCTCTACACCCATTCGCGGTGGATTGTCGATGAGGATGGGAGACGGGTGAAGCTCGCCTGTGTGAACTGGCCAGCCCACCTCCAGCCGCCGCTGGCCGAGGGGCTGAGCAAGCGACCAGCCGACGCAATCACCAAGAAGATTAGGGAAATGGGGTTCAATTGTGTGAGGCTCACATGGGTCCTCGAGTTGCCTATGAACGACACACTCGCTTCTCTTACAGTGGCGCGATCAATCCAGAACCTCGGACTGTCGGAAGCTCTCGCCGGCATTAAGACCAACAACCCTTCCCTTGTTAATCTTACTGTAATGGAAGCCTTCAAGGTAACGTAACTTCATTTTTTTTTTTTTTGGGTGTCTTCTGATTGTAAGGACAAACACATTGCTCAATATACGTCCAGGATACGAAACTTTTACTATCATGCGGTAATTCAATTGCACTAGGATTCAGGAAGAAATTGTCGAATTTTTATTATGGTGCTTATCTATCAATGCCATTATGTCTTAATGTATGTCCTTTTCGAAAATCTCTTATTTCAGTCTGTGATGACGATCCTTAGAAACAACAAGGTGATGGTGATACTCGACAATCATATAACCACGCCGGGTTGGTGCTGCAGTGACAAAGACGGCAATGGCTTTTTCAGAGATAAGTACTTCGATCCACAGTTTGGATCCAAGGTTTGCATAAGATGGCAACGATGGCCACTGGTTTTAGCAATGTGATTGGCATGAGCTTGAGGAACGAGCTTCGCGGTCCTAGACAAAATGTGGATGATTGGTACAAGTATGTCGCATCACTCTTAATTATATGTCCTAAAGGAAAATGATTTTGCAGAAACATATTGATTGGAATTGGTTGGTAAGAAGTCAATGTGCTCATAAATCTTAAGACGTACAATAACAACTGCAAATACTGCATCTATAGGTATATGCAAAGAGGCGCGGAAACCGTGCATGCAGCAAACCCTAATGTCCTCGTCATCCTCTCCGGCCTCAACTACGCCAAAGACCTTTCGTTTCTCAGGAGCAGGCCGGTCAGCCTCACTTTCATGAAGAAACTGGTGTACGAGATGCACTGGTACGGATTCCACAACGGCCAGGCGTGGCAATCCGGGAACCCGAACGACGTGTGCGGAGCAGTGTCCAAAGAAGTGATAAGTCAGTCCGTGTTCTTGCTGGAACGAGGATTTCCTTTGTTCGTGAGCGAGTTCGGCATCGACGAAAGAGGAACCAATGTAAACGATAATAGGTACTTCAATTGCTTAATGGCCATGGCCGCTGAATTTGACTGGGACTCTGCATCGTGGAGCCTTCAAGGGAGTTACTACTTGAGGAAGGAGTGGCAGGAGTGGAGGAGTTCTACGGATTGTTCAACTACGATTGGTCCGGCTTGCGGAACTCGAGCTACCTTCGTCGCATAACGGCCCTTCAATTACCCTTCCAAGGTATAAAAATCTTTCAAACTACCTGTATACATGTTCCTTATTGGTTATCGGGCTTCTGGTTTCTGAAAATCTTCTTCTGTTGCAGGACCAGGAGGGAAAACAACAGTTGCTCACAAGGTCATATTCCACCCCTTGACCGGCCTCTGCATACTGGGGCGATCGCCGTCCTCGCCGCTGGTGTTGGGTCCGTGCACACACTCGGAGCCATGGAGCTACAAACCGCAGAATGCGCTGTCGCTCGTGGGGAAGGGTCTGTACTTGCGAGCCGTCGAGCTGGGCAGGCCGGCGAGACTGGGCACAAGCCCGACAGACCCCGGCACAAAGTGGGAGACGATATCGGCCTCCAGGATGCACTTGTCGTCGAAGACCAAAGATGGAAGCACTGTTTGCTTGGGCGTGGATGCTCGCAACGCGGTGGTGGTCCAGGCCTGCAAGTGCTTGAGCAAAGACAGCTCCTGCGATCCGGCGAGCCAGTGGTTCAAGCTGGTGAACAGAACCCGGCTCTGAAATAATAATAAAAAAATCCAAATTTGGTTACTTTGACTGTGCAAGAAGAACAAAGTTCTGTTGGTTTTCTTTTCTTTTGTTGAGTTAATCTATATGTTGGTTCCTGCTTCATGTGGACCTTGAACATTTTTATAGAATTTACTAGTTGGTGGGAGTTTAGGGCGCAAATGATAATCATTTTCTTTATGAACTCTATTTTTGACCAGAAATAGATTTTTCTATTTTCATTCTCTAGACGAGTTCTGAGCAGAGATAAACATTTAATAACTACATTAAATTTATGTTCTTGGAACAGAAATTTATTTAGTTGAAACAAAATTTATTTGATAACAATATAAGATTTCTACGGTTGTCGGTCATGAGGCTCGCGGGATGGCAACGGGCGGACGGAGACGGGCGGCCGGCAGATGGCAAATTATGATCTAAATTGAATCTTCAGGGGCTTGTTTCGAAAAAGTTACGCAGTCGAAGGAAAGGTGCATCGACAAGTCTTCTGGAGTCAAGAGGATCTGAATCTATGGTCGAGGCCCTTTGATTTGCATGGTTTTCGGGAAAACACCTAGCTAGAAAATGCCAAAAATCAAAATTAACTAGACATGCTTTATTTTGAGCATATTAGGTCTTGATGGCATATTCAATTATTTTCTATATAAAGATCAGATGAATACTCCCTATAAGGATGTCGAAATTTATATGTTTATGCGAAATGGAGCTCGAGCTGTTAGATAATTAATCAAAATTGACCATATAATATATATTTGTTGAAGCATAATGGTAATTTACCTCTAAAAAGCTCATTTTCGTTAGGTTTTTTTCTCGATCTATCTTTTAGCATTAGCATATAACTTTGATTAAAATTGAACTCCTTGAACTCTTAGCAACACATATGCACCTAGACACTTAATTTTTTGTGTGTGGTAATTTGTTTGAAATTTATTTATACATTTATACATTTTTATTTTTGGTCTTTACCGAAAGGTCGAGAATCTGATGGACAAGTTATAGAGAAAAGTCTACAGCAAACTTGCAGGGAGAATCTGAATACTACGGAAGAGATACTTCCATGAGCAATGGAGAAGGCCATCCATCACATAATTTCAATTTGGCGACGGCAGATTAAATAAGCACTCCAAGCAGTTGGGCAACGTCATGAATAGTCTTGTTCTCTCAATTTGGTCCTCGATCTTCAGTTTTTTATTCGATTGGATCCTTTCCACCCTTTGGATCGAATTGATTAGGCTCTCTATTTCTTTAAGTGAACTTCGATTGGGCCTCGTGGATGCATGTTGGGGACGTCTAGTAATTCATACCCGTGCTTCCCGCGGGCTTATTTCTATGCACAAATTTTGATTGATTAGCCAATTGAATTTCATTATACTAAAGTTAGAAGTGAGATGAACTCGTTGGTATCTTCGTGCGTTTTTATGTTATACAGTAACTATGGAGGAAGAACAAATTCTCCACGTAGATTGACTGAATGGTTCGATTGTTTTCATCCAATATTTAATTTTCCTCTTTCCAAGTTCGTATTTATTTATCTTTTGTTAATTTTAGGTTTTGTCCATTCACTAATAGTTTGAACAAACGGTTCATTGAAAGGACTTTGGTGCATTTTCCGTATGCATATCATGTAATAAGCAACCTTAGGCAATGAATTTTTTTTTTTTAAGAAAAGGATTAACTAAAATATATGGAACTGAATGATGATAGACATTAAATAGTTTTGAAAAAAAAGCCATCCGTAGAAAAGAAAACTAAAATATATGGAACTAAAATGATGATTTTAAAGAGATCGCCTCCAACTCTCTATGCACAGAGCAGAGTAAATGCCAACATGCGGCTCTGCTGGTAAAGAGATTAAAGGGTGGGGACACTATTCTCATAGGTGGCGGTTTCGAATTTCGTGCCCTGTAAAGAGATAGAGCAAATGTCAGAAAGAAGAGAGTTAGAAATAGAACAAAGAAACAAAATAGTGTGGAGCAAGTGAAGGAGAGAAAAGAAACTATTTTGGTAACAAGAAAGTTCTATACAAGAAACCTGATTGTTTTCTCTCCGCACCAAGTCGATTGGCACAAAGTTGAACATTTCGACGATGATTAAATGTTTTTTTAATCGATTCATATTACTTTACGTGTTTAAAGTATAGTATCTCATATTATTGAATAAATATATTTCATTTTATGTCTCGTGCTGAATTAGAGTTAAAGTTACGTGATGAGGATTGGATTCAATTAAACAAAATTCTATGTAAACTCTAACAACGGGTTTTATTGATTTAATTTTAAATATACTACCATATTTTATTTTTGGATTAATTCACATCGAAATTTTAAATAGTACAACAAATCTAATCTTAGACTCGAGCAAGGGAAAATTAACAATTCAATCTTAAACCTATTGTATAGATATGAATTCCGTCATAAACGTAACCTTAATCTTTACGCGTTGAATTCTATATAGCCATTCCAGCCAATTATAGATGGAACTTGCAAACTTGGCGAACCATGATAGATGTCGCTTTCAAACAAAGTTGTCCAAGTCAGCATGCCATGTCAGACCACGGGCAAATGCCGAATGATGAAATTTTCGCGCAAAGACTTAAGACCACATTGTCAAAATCAATAAGTTTATGATTGAATTAACATCCTTGCACTAGATTTAGGACTGATCTGGTAATTGATATTCTCAGGTGATTAATAAAATTAACATCGATAACATAAGCATCTGATCAGGGGGATCTCGATCTCGATACTCTTCTTCTCTCTTTCTTTCCGAGTAATTCTGGCGATGGTTTTGAGGCGCAAAACGTGCTTTGTGCGACCTTGACCTCTATGTTTAGAGAACGTCAATTCATGCGAAATTACCATTGACTTTGTCTCCACAAAGGTCGTTCCATTACTTGGTTTGTCTTCCTCTGTTCCAACCTTTGATCCGATTTTTCCAATCCTTGATGCTGTCCTTTTCAGGTGTTATGACCACTGAGCAGCACAGATTTTACCGAATCTATTTACTAATGTATCGTGTTCGAAAATCAATAGCAGCAAGCGGAAATCTGAACAATTTCGAAGCACATTTTTCAAGACGGCACACTTGGTTTCGTGCGCTAATTATAGTGGTTTCTCCCTATTTCGTTGTGTTTCAAAGTCCGTCCTATGAATCCTTGCAAGCTAGGAAGCAATCATCTGATAAAGAGATCTAGCCATCGCCATGAGACGTCCCCTCCTGCTTGTGTTTAACATCGCTCTCTGGGCTCTGATGGCCTCCTGACATGCCGAGCCCGCGAGGGTTTCATGGTGTCTTCACACCGATTCGAGGTGGATCATCAATAGACATGGGCATCGGGCGAAGCTGACGGGCGTCAACTGGGCGTCGAACCTCGAGCCCATGGTCGCTGAAGGGCTCAACAAGCAACCCGTCGACTGGATCTCGAAGCAGTTCGCCTCGACGGATTCAACTGCGTTAGGCTCACGTGGCTGCTCTTCATGGTCACCAACGTCTCACGGGGTTCGATGTCAGTGGCGCAATCGTTCTGCAATCTTGGGTTGGTCGATTATATCGGAGGCATTCGACAGAACAGCCCGTCTCTCGTGGGTGTCTCTCTCTTGCTGCTTTCCGGGTAAAAATTTGTCCTTCACATTGTCACAATTAATCCAAGCTAGTTAACACCAGTCAGTGAGTTAAATTAGTTTACTTGTCACAGGCGCTTTTTTCAAGCCCCGGAAACAATAATTTTGATGGTCATACTCGACAATCACATCAGCAAGCCCGGTTGGTGTCGTAGCAGCCTCGACGGTAATGGGTTCTTCAGCGACCGTACTTTGACCTTGGATTATCGGCCTTGCTCGGATGGCCACGATGTTCTGCCGTGTCCGTAACGTGGTCTGTATGAGCTTGAGGAATGAGCTCTGAGGTCCTAGAGAAAATCTGCGGACTGATTCAGGTACTCCATGTAAATTTGTAGGTAAAAATTTGTGGATTTAGCTTTAGCAAGGAAGTTCTTTTCTTCTGAACTGACTCTGTTGCTATTACGGTAGGTCATTGTTCAGTTGAAAAACACATGAGCGTTTTAAATGAGGCAAATATGAGATACATAAGGGATAAGTTGATAAGCTATCTCGGCTTATTATGTTTGGATTTCGGATGTTGGGAAAAAAAGAGCAGCACTTCGCCTTAAATTAAGTTAATCCAGAATCAAATTCTCTCGAAATTAAACCGACTTCCTCAGTAACAACCAACAATATATATCCAGCAAAAATAATCTCACAACGAGTAAATAATAGTAGAATGATAAAAGACCAATACACCAAGATTTACGTGGAAACCTGAAACGAGAAAACCATGACAACTCAAAACTTCCACTAATCACTAAAAATAATAAGACATACAAAGGAGTTCTTCTCTGGTCAAACACTAGATGCTCAACACCAACGATACCAGTATATTCATCATCATAAAAATGGAATAATATAAAATGGGCAAGAACCCCTAACCGCGGTAGGAGAGTTCGAAAAGAATCTCAACAAACAAAATAGGTCAAGTCGTAATCCTCGATCTCACAAACAACATACTGAACTGATTCCGATAATGTTTGGCCGTGGAAACCTCACCGGAACCGTTGCCTCTTTTCTTTCTCACCTGCATGCACACTCTCGGTGCCCTCTCCCGCCTCTGTTCTCTCTCTGATACAGGGCACTCCACGAAGAAAAACAGCCCCACTTCTTCGCTTTTTGTCTTTTTATTTTGTCTTTCTTTTCTTTTGACTTTTCTTCTCATTTTTCTTTTTCTGTTTTCTTTATTGGAATACCAGTTGGGCCTCACAAGGAGGCTACCCAGCCAACATCGGATCACCGACAGGTATTCGAACTAATATGATCGTCCCATCTGACGTTAGATTTCGGTCCTAAAATGAACTCCAGATACATGAGAGAGGAGCCGAGGGGGTGCATTCGGCGAACCCGCACGTGCTCGTCATAGTCTCTGGCCCCTATTATGACTCCGACCTTGGTTCATGGGCCGCAATACCAATGAAGGTGAGCTTCACCAGAAAGCTAGTGTTCGAGCTGCATTGGTATGCGTCCTCGAGCTGGGCGGTCTGGGGAGGACGGCAATGCCAACGAGGGGTGCAAGGACGCGATGGACCAGGTGATGACCAAGGCGTGGTTCATGCTGAACCAGGGAATGCCGCTCTTCGAGAGCGAATTCGGAGGAGAACTAGGCGGACAAAATGGTGAATGACTATCGGTACTTCAATCGCTTCCTCGCAGCCACGCCAAGCTCGACTTCGACTGGGCCTTGCGGACGATCATGGGCAGCTATTACTTGCAAAAAGGGATCGAAGGAATGGACGAGCCGTTTGAGTGCTGGACAAGGACTTCTCCGGGCCGAGAATTGCACAAATCAAAAACACGAGTCCCTCTTCAAATGGGAGCTCGACTGATTGACTCTTCGATCACGTCGTAAACTATGCTGTTTCTGCATTATCTATCTTTCTCATGTCCATGACATTGCACCCCTACGTACGGAATTCTTTTTCATCCGTTCACGGGTCTCTGCGTCCAGAGGAAGCAAGATCAGGGACAACTGCAGCTGAGGCCGTGCAGAGAGCCCGAAGCTTGGACTCACACGTGCCACCACACAGTCCGTGTAAGAGGAACTGATTTGTGCATGCGAGCAGATCAGCTGGCGAAGCCCGTGAGACTCGGCACGGATTGTGCGGACCACGGCTCTGAATGGAAGACCGATGTGGAGTCCAAAATGCATTCTCCTCCAACATTTTGGTAGTAATGTCACAGTTTGCTTGGACATAGACTTCAGTCCTAAGAGCATCATCACAAGTCCTTGCAAATGCTTTAGAGAAGAGACTTCCTGTGACCCAGCAAGCCAGTGGTTCCAGTTGGTAAACAAAAGGCGTTCGAAGCCGGCAAGACGGTGACCTTTTCCTCTTTCCTTTCGTTTTCTCTAGGAGCTCTTAGTTTGCCAGGATTCATCGTCTTCTACTTGATGTAGCAGAAAAGGAAGCTTTGAACCTCGGATCATTCTATCGGTTTTAGGTGCAAATGAATAAGTGATCTCGCGAGAAAAGTGCTAAATTTTATTCTGCACATTAAAAGCGTCAAGAACTAATTCCGATCATAAGCCGAGTTCATCCAACGACGCATGCAAGGTTTAATTCCTACGAATGTACTTAGTTCATAATCAAATTGAGATTTCTATGCTTGTGATTCATTTGTTTCGCGGAAAATAAATAATCTGAAAATATTTTCTTAAAAATGATAGCTTGTATCGCTTAAAGTGATTAGTAATGAAAATTTTTATGTATTATCAACAATAATTTATGCCTGGACATTTTAATAGATGGTGAAAATACTTTTCGTGCATTTAGTTTTGTAAGTAATAAAACGACCATTTTTAGGAAAATATTTTGTGAATCAATATTTTGTGAGTGATTCGCAAAATATTTTCCTAAAAATGATGACTTTTAACACTTACAAAAACAAATAAACGAAAAATATTTTTTTTCATTTACAAAAGTGTTCAAACATAAATTACGATCGAATAGAGGAATTAATTAGGTTTAAGGTTTGGTAGGTAGGGTTGTGCAACCAAACCAGGTTTACCCGGTACCCGGATTGGACCACCCGAAAATAGCTTTGGGAATCGATTTTCATTCAAACCGGTCCAGGAACCGCTTCCAATTTTTGAGAACCGACTAGAATCGGCCTGAGAACCGGGTCTAGGTAAAAAACCACCCGGACCGGTTTATAGAACCTGTGTTTTACATGTTTCTTTTTTTTATAAAAAAAAAAACTCTAAGTGAAGTGACTAAGTTTTCGCCACAGCATTGCCTCACGCACTCGCAGCACACTCACTTCTAGGGGTGTCGCCTAGTCTTCACCGCAGCCTAAGTGAAGTGAATCTATTTTATGCACCGTTGGCTTTGTTTTCTTTGGGGATGACTGAAAATAGGGAAACCGTGTAGACCCTAGAACCATTGGCTTTGTTTTCTTTTAAGGATGACTGAAAAATAGGGAAACTGGGTAGATCTTGGAACCAGACCGAAAAATAAGTTTGGTTCCAAAACAGGTTCCATGATAAATAGGGTATGGTCTCGATTCCATAAATTGGGAACCTGTTATAACAAGGTTGGGTTTAGGGTCTAGGTCTAGACCCGGCCCACCCAGTCCATGCTCACTCCTATTGGTTTTTTTTTTTTTGGACGACACTCCTATTGGTAGGTGCATCAAGATTCGAGCAGCTTAATTCAGAACCGGCAATGGCGGAACATAGGTTTATGCACGGTTGGAAAAACCAAGGTGGCAAGAAAATACTCTCTTTCAATTGGGTTTCCTGGTTTTTGTTTCTTGTTGGGTGGGGGATTGTCTTTGTCACGAATACTTGAGTGGTCTTAAATGTTGCAAAGTCGATAGGATATTATCCAAAAAGCCCCAAACTTTTTAATTGTTCTAATTTAGTCCTAAAACTTTTGATTTGCTAATTTAATCATAAACATTTCACTTGTGCCAATTTAGTTCTAAACTTTTTGACAATTTGACAATTTAGTCCTAAATATTTTGATAATTTATCAATATAATCCTTTTGCCCGATTATCTAAATAACAAATTTAAAGACTAAATTGAAAAAACTTCAAAAGAATGAGGACTAAATAGGCATAATTGATAAGTTTAGGACTGAATTGGCATACTATAATAGGTTATGACTTTTGGACAATCATCTACAAAATCAATAAATTAATAAGCGATGCAAAATTAAAACTTCTGTATAAACGGTTTTATCCTCCTTTAATTTGATGGTTAACGAGGGAGCGTAAGTAATATATAATTAGATCATCTAAAACTATTGCGGGTATTTCGACATGAAGTGAAGATGGAATTGGACAGGAGACGTCTAGACGAGGACGAGATCGTTTCGTCGTGGATCGAGTCAAGGGGGTCCAGTTTTTCGTCAAATAAACGGAGTTTAAGAATCTATCACTTTTTCTTGGAAAGGCTGTTGTCAATTGTCGCGATTGTACATTTAAACAACGGATGGACAAAGATGTAAACCGACGCAAAGGAGACGACAAAAAGGATTGGCTGTAATATTCATATAAAACATTCAATGAATTTTCATTGTCTTATTAATCAATACCTAAGGGAAAACATAGTAAGACTGTAATTGGACCTTGTCCTCATTTATCGTCTGTAGTATGATTCTATTTAGTATATGCTACACTGTGTTAATCTTTTGTTTTCGAGGAAAACCATGTACATTTTCGATTCCTTCAGAATATTATTAGGGCTGCCGAACCAGAATTTCTTACTCCTCGGGGGGACCATGGTGATAGGGCTTACTAACGTTTAACCGGTGAATCGCAAGTGGTCATATGGTTGCAGCCAATGTGGCTCGAGGAAAAAGACCAGGGTAGAGATTGCGGGCATCACGAAGACACAATAGGACACGTTGACTCATCATTTTTAAACTAAGCACATACTAGTACACGTCATCAAATAATGACTGCTTTGTTGTCTGATTGAATGATATGACTACATTGAAGATTTATGTATAGTTCATGAACTACTTGAATAAACTAAGAGTTTGAATACCACATTGCATATTGGGTCAAAGTTTAATAATCATTTGCATCCTTTGCCCTTTAGCATTTTAGAAGTTACGGGTCTTCGTTTTTCTTTAATTTCTCGATAAATGGAGATAATTGTGCCATCGAGGAGATGAATCTTATGAATCCATAGGATCTTGATCCATGTTGTAATGTCACCTCAAACTCAATTATATGATTCGATTTTGATGGGACCTAGTTGGGCATCCGACCCCAATAGACGAGTTGTCCCTATAGCTTGAGAGGGTGGATGAGAGCGGGTTAAGCCGTCATATTCCTATTCATTGTACTCGTCCTCCAACCGCTGCCACAATTTTGAATTTCCAACTGTACTAAAGCCTTTTATCTTATCAATTCTCTCCATAATAGTGGGACATTAAACCTATTGTTCAATCAGCTAGAGGAGCTTCACAGAGAAGCAGATGATCAAAAACGATAACGAATGTCGTGCGGCTTTCGAATACATTTGGTCCCTGCAGGTGGTCGATGGTGCAATTTCTTGCATGTCTCGACTCTCTAGCGTATTAAATGCTACCTATTGCTGAATATGTCCGCTGAGACAAGAACGAATTAATTAGAGTTCAGGAGTATCTAAGGGTTCGGTCTCAGATTTTTATTTTATTTTTTGTTGAAAGAAAATTATATTCATTACTCAAAGGGATACACGAGAAGTATATAAACTTCGTACCAAAGCTAATTGAAGCAGAGTAAAACCCAATCCAGAAGATAAGGAGGATCAACAGAGCACACGGAGGTTAATCACACACTCGTTCCACTAGAATGGATCTCTCAAGCAAAATAATCAATGATCAATCACTAGATCTCGTATCATGTTCAATGATGAGCACACGCTGAAAATTCATTCTCCCGTAATTATGACATTGACAATTGGCGGTGCGCGCCTAGGTTTGGTTTCCTCTATACCATTGTCGTACAGAGATAACCAAAATAAGTTGAATAAATATAGATGTAACATTTGAAAGAGTAAATCTTTATGATTGATGAGACGCTAGTGATCATCATTGAAGCTGGACCCAAAGGACCTGTTCATGGATAGAGGATGGGGGTATTGAACCCCCGAAAGCATACTTATAAAACTCTCAGATTTAAATCGGAAGATAATAGCTCCTTTCTTTATAGTATCGAAGTGGAGTGAAGACTCAAAATGTTGTCTACCAACTAACTGTTCGAAAAGATTTTTCCTTCTTTGTAGTATCGAAGCTCTCTACACCAAGTTAATGTGTGGTTTGCTGCTGCATCTTAGGGAAAGTTGTCCAAAAAATCATAAACCTATTGCACTTTTATCAATTTAGCCATAAATCTTTTAGTTTCGTTAATCGAGTCCTAAACCTTTTGACATTTATCAATTGAATCCATTCCAACAACTCTAGCCGGAAATCGCTAACATGGGTGTTAGTCGTCCTACATGGCACGACCAACGTTGATGTGGATAAATTTTCATAATATTTAATATTTTTTAAAAAATTTCAATTATTTTATTTATTTTTATTTTCTTTACTTCTTTTTTTTTTCCTTCTTCTTTCAAAGGGCCATTGGGCATGGGCTGAGGGCCAGCAACCCCTGACAACCTCTGGACGAGGGCCACAAAGCCCTTGGTGGCCATGGGCAAGAGGATGCGAGCTCATGGGCTACAGCTAGGGCTTGGCGAGAAGAGGTCATGGAGGCCCTCGCCTTGGCCATCGTCAGCCACAGCAAGGGTCGATGAGGGATCGCGATCCCACCGACCCTTTAAATAGAAAATAAAATAGAAAGAAATGAAATAAATAAATAAATCAGTAAAAAAAACACATTAGCGTCCTCATTGCCCTGTAAGACGGTCGTTATACACGTCAGCGATTTCCGGCCAAAATTGGCTAGATGGATTTAATTGGCAATGTATGAAAAAGTGTATGACTCAATTGGAAAAATTAAAAGATTTAGGACTAATTAGTAAAAATGAAATAAATTTAAAACATTTTGGACAATTTTCCTTGCACCTTAAGATCACCATAAAAGGTGGATCAGCCAAGATGCAACACCTAATCCAAAAGCCACAGGACCACTAAAAAAAAACAAAAAGAATTATGTAGTCGTGCGTTTCAATTCATACTTTCATCTGGCGCTGTATCGCTAACCATGTTTATTGTTAAATAAAATCATTATTCAATCATAAAAAAAATTAAGAGAAAGAAGAGCCAAGTTTCAGTTCATCCCCATATGATTACTCACTTGGTTTATGTATTCTTCTCAACTTGGTCTCCTTTCTAGAACTTCACATGACTTGTTTACGAGTTCATCTCGACTCACTATTTTGTGATCTCCCTCTACTTAAAAGCTAGAAATTTTGTATAGTCACATAAATGCACAGACGATACCGGCACGCGATAATCAATTTCATGATTGCTGCTACTAAGCAACGCTCAGGACTAAGCCGAACTCTTTTGGCATGGCCATCTTATGAACCGCCTTCATTACAACGTATTTAATCACATTCTTTCAATGTACACACCGCCAGAATTCTATTTCGGCAGCTAATTTAATCAAGGTTTGAAGGAGCCATCAATTACACAGAGTTTCCAATTAATGCAGCTAAATCTTCGGATATTTCCTTGATCCTAAATTCCGGTAATTTCTTAACTCAAAAGCAAACATTACTGTATCGCCTGACGAGGTTGCTTCCATCGAAGCCATCTAGATGAGTTCAACAAGCTCATAACGTATTTTAAGAACATTGAAGAGGCCCTTGATGAGAAAAGCCCCTAATTGATTTTGAAGTTGACAAAACAATACTATATTCTCTAATTTATGAGTTAATGCAATCAAATATTGTTTTGCATATTATCCTAAAGTATATTCAATCAATTGTTAAATAATAATTACACATGATTGAATCTATTTTGAGGAGCTCAGACACCATCGAAATCTCAAGCTCTAAGGGAGTATTTTCGGATGTAACGATCAGATTATCATGAGATGCTTTTAAAATAATATGAGATATTATCACAATAACTAGCAAATCAAGATTCATTCTTAAAGATTATCAATCACAGAGATCATTGAAGAGTGTGGATTAATGAAGACAAGGATGGCTTACCAAACTAAGAATTCTATCTTTGAAAGCCTACGATTGTATGGGCAGTTTGATCTAATGGGAGATTCTTTCTTTTGATATTCTCAATGGCTATGAAATCATTTGTATACAATCTCGTCCAAATGGGAAGCTTGGAGAGTGATCCTCTAGAATTCAAAATTTCAAAAGTAAAAAGCTTTAACGTCCTTCATATATTCTTGATCCGAACATTGTAATACTTATAGGTTCATATCCAAGCGAGAGAGTATTAGACGGGAATTCTATTGACTTTGAATCATCACCGTATTGTAGCCTCTGAGCTACTCACTAGTGAAATCTAATCGATTGACTGTCATCGTGAAGAAGTGGACGTAAGTTTGAACAAAGCCGAACCATTATAAATTCTCTGTGCAAAATTCTATCTCTTGATCTCTTTGTGCTTTATTTGTGATGGCTGAATTGTGCAAATCAAAATCTAAGCTCACCTAAGAATGTGCTTTTGATTAAACTGTGAACTAAACTCTGAGCTTATCTCTCTTAATTCCACAATATTTTCTAAACAAGTTTTTAAAATGTCTATTCACCCCCTCTCTAAGTGATAACGCTAACCTCAATAGCCCTAACTAATGGGAAAATAGGGCACGATGTTATTCGCATCTCTCCATAGTCATGGGATCACTTTACCAACTTGTTATTACTGGAGCGTATTACAATAACCTCGAAAGAGGTAAAAATCCTCTAGTTCTCTGAGGAGTGACAAAATAATAAAGCCATCTAGTACACCGATACAGATTCCGGAGAAGAAATCACGGGAAATGCTGGAAAATCCTTTACCCTCAATTTAAGACTAATTTTGGAGCTTTGATCTTAAGCTAAACCCTAGCTATGCACTAAGGGCGGGTAAACAATGAGTGATGAGAGATTTATCATGCTTTGATGCCATGCGAAAAATCGTTGGGTCACGACAAACTTATTCAAGAACTAAAGATTTCTAGTTTGGACTCTTCGACTCAATATCAAAACTGAATGTCTTGAATTTTATATGAGATTCTCTTTATACGCCTTGCGAATTTCCGACTTTTTATTCACTCAGGGTTTAAATTCCCCTCTCACCTACGTGTGTGAGTTTCTAGTCTTGGTCTCATGGGCAACTAGAGCTTTTGGAATAAGTTGTCATCCCAATCGTTAATGTTGACTTTGGACCCAGAGTCAAATCACTTGGCATTGGAGCCGGAGGCAGGGAAGGACCCGCTTTGATCCCTGAAAAGCCAGAATTGAATAATCGACTTGTTAGGGAATGGATGAGAGTGAATTGAATACGAATCATTGGTGATGAATTTGGCTACTCCCGGAAGTGGAAAGCGGTGGCGGGCCTTGGTTGGTATTCATCTTCTTGAAGAAGAAAAACATGGTCAAAAGGCGAAAACCCTACCTCATATCTTAAAGCCACGGAAAATCGTTTACGCGGAGACCATCGTTTTATGTGACATGATTAGCATTAACGTGAATATTTTTATTTATATTTTAATAATTTTTGAAAAATTTATATTTTTTCTTTTTTCTTTAATTTTTTTTATTTTCAGCATTTAGGGACCCAGAGCCGATGAGGGCATCCCAACCTTGCTTGTGGCCGGAAGTGCAGAAAATATAACCAGTAAAGAATAAATTACAAAAATTCCAAGAATATTAAATTATTAATATAAAAAAAAAATTTACGTTAGCGCTAGCCGTGTCAAGTAGAACAGTTGATGTCCAGATCAGAGATTTCCGGTTAAGATTGTCCGGATTGATTGAATTGGCACAAATGCAAAAGGTTTAAAACAGAAATGGCGAAAAAAGTTTAAGAATGAATTAGCACAATTACAATAAGTTTAAGATATTATTTTATTTTATTTTGTAATTCCCCCTAAAAGCCACGACAAGCAAAAAGCCCAACGTCCGCCGTTAATGCTGCTGCAAAATTCGAGCGACGAAGGTCCACAGAATTATATTGAGAACCGGTAAATGGTCACCCTCGTCTATCATTTCTGATCTGTATATGACATGCCCGCATGATGTTATGCAGGATTAGAATTCTGAAATAGAGGCTCGTTTTTTCACTTCTTGCCCAATTTAGTTTTTTATTATTATTATTATAGCTTATCTTATTTTATTTTACAAGCCATACTGTGTGCGCTAACCTATGAAACTCTACTTTCTCATTCGCGCGTTCCCATCCCCAAGCCCCCATGAGAATATGAGAAATTGAATTCCCCACCTCCCCCTTCCCAAGTGAGAAGAGTGGTCACTGGAACAACCCTAATGGTTAACCAATTTAGTTCACGTGTAGAGAAAATCCATAGCCTATGTGAGTGAGGTTACATGTCCCGCCCGCTTAAAATCTCTTGATTAACAAAGCTTATTCATCATGAATCATGGCTAAAATTGACAAAAATGCGAGAAAGCTTAACTTCACCTTTGAACCTTGAGACCGCTCTTTGGTGAAAGAAATAATTAGATTAGCACATGCTAGTAGGAGAACAGGTCAAGGCCGTCTCGACTGCTCAATTTTGTTACAAAAAGAAATAATTAGATCAGCACATGTTAGTAGGGTTGTTAACTATTTGGTTCGGTTTCAATAGGGTAAGCAACTGAACTAAATTGAATCGAGACCCAAACCGAATACAAATCGATTCGGATTTTCAGAACGGAGAAGAGAGATGAAGATTAGGGTTCAAGGCGATTTTGAGAGATGTGCGAAGTTTTTGTTGAGAATTTCGATTATGGTTTGATTAACCAAACCAAACCAAAATAACCTGAACGAAAAAAAAAAAAAAAAAAAAGAACAATTTTTTTCATTATCTGACCAACCGAATGTGCACGAAGTTGTGGTGCGATTATATATTTCGGTTCAATTCTGACACCCTTACAAGGTAGCAAATGAATAGGTCAGGGTCGTCCCTACCTCGTGCTGATACCTTTTTACATCTCACCACCGTATACTTGTGATTTGTAAGGTCGATCTCTCTCTCTCTCTCTCTCTCTCAAAAACTTCCTCAGTGCAAGTCCTTTTCTATTGCAACTAGATCTATCCAACCAAAACTTGCGAAGCTAGTTCTGTGCCTAAGTCCTTCCAATAGACCTACCTGTATCAGCTGGGGCTGGCCAAGCTTACACGCCACGGCCGGCATACATACATATATATATATATATATATATATATATATATATCAGCTCCACCTTAATTAAGTAATTTAAAAAAATGTGAAAGTATCTAGATATAATATAATAAATAATTTCAACTTAAGCTTTTAGAATAATTAGTAGTGGTCCCACAAATTTCACATGGTATAGAATAGGCATAAGCAAAAAAACCATGATCCACTAAAATCGGACCGGAACGTACCCAACCGATTGATTTTGGATAAAACAAATAGGTACCGGTCTGATTCTTAGTTTCAATTTTCTGAAACTAGTAGGTACTGATTCAGTTCGTGATTTCGAGTAGGAACCATTCAACCGATCCAACCGAACTGGTCCATTTAGATAATATAAATGTATATTTTTGTAATTGAAACCAACTCTCTCAAAGGCTCAGAATCTAGATTCATCCGTCCAAAAAATGAAGAGTCTAAACCCATTTTATTTTCATTTGTGATATGTGTTGTATATTATGGATGCATTTGAAAACCGTGTTAATTAGTTGATCAACTACTATTGCATTTCCCACGATACTCGACTTCGTTGCCAATAATAATACTGCTGCGTACAAAGTCATTGTCCTTAAATTTTTCATGTGATTGGAATACTGAATGCAAACGTGGGGAATGTATTGCCAATCAATCGCTAGGAATTGGTTCTATCTTTTTTTAATTGATGTTGATGCTCGATAGGACCGTAATTGAGATCCAACCGGGAATCGGATTGGACCGGTGGTTCAGTTTTCAAGTGAATCCATAGAACGAGCGGGTGATTCACGATTCATATTTTGCTAAACCAATCCCTAGCAGGTGGTTCTCGATTCTAATATGAGAATCATCCATCCTAGAATCAATCACCCCTAGTATAGAGCAAGAGATCCTACAAAATTTCACATGATATCAAAGCAGTATATTCTAAGTTCAAGTTCAAGGCCCTTATTTTCCTTATCAATGAAATATTTTCACGCCTTCATTTAATAGCTTAAACTTTTAGAACAGTTGATAGTGGTCCGCAAAATTTCACACATTTTGCAAAGGTGAAGAAGTTTAATTTTTCTAAAATACAGATTTCTTTTTTGTGCAAATACTAGTGTTAAGGAGCATTGAACAAGTGTGCAGATGCTGAATGGTAAAGAAATCAGTAGTTACCTCTAAAGTGGAGGTTAGGTAGTTTTAAGGATGTTCTGCATTATAACCCCCTTTTTTTCACTTTCGATATCATCTAATACAGAGATTATCAGGAAAAAGCTAATAAGTGAGGTTAGACTTCCACTTGGCTTAAACATATAGATATAAACATACCACTAGATGATGGCCTAGTGGTAAAGGGATGGATTATCTTCCACGAGTTCGATTCATTCATGAGCAAGCCTCTAGGTCGCTCATGTTACGTTGCCTAGTTGTACTTTACCTCCGTATGTTTCACGGAAATGAATAATTTACACACTAATTCTTAAAAAGATCGCTGTATCGCTTAAATATTATCTAATAACAAATGTTTTTTACTATGGACAACAATTTATGGCTAAGCATTTTCATGGACGATGAAAATATTTTTTTTTTTTTCACTTTTGTAAGCGACAGAAAACAATCATTTTTAGGAATATGTTCTTCAAATCACTCATTTTCTACGAAATAAACATAACCCCTTATGTTAAACATATTCTATAACCGGTAGCATCTTGGTGGGGCTACAATGACGGGCTCATAAACTTTGAATCTTCTATTTCATAATAGGCACAGAGTAGTGTGACTCTGTTCTCGACCGAAAAAAATCGGTTTAAGGACCTTAGGTTAAGGATTATCAAGTTAATTATTTAACTAACATAACTCGGACTCTCTCAAATCCATACCAAATTGCAACTTATGGTTCAATATTTAACATGCAAAGATTTTAATAGGAGTCGCTACTAATCGTTTTTTTGGTAGATTGATTAGAAGCTAAATAAAGTATCAGGAGAAATACTTTATTCTACGAACCAGAGATCAATGATTGAGTTCGGGGACTTAATACACTAGATTACTCTAACGCCATTCCGTACCTTTTATTTCATGAAAAAACTGTTTGATCAGACAAGTTTGCATTAAATCTTAATCTAAATCACTAACAAAGTTTATCAAACGGGAGCTCAAACAATGAATTAAACACTCAATACTCAAGACAATTAGCAAAGAGCATGCACCGGACAATCCTCTTTTTTGGTTTTCACTTTTTTAATGAAAAATAAACCAAATGCAAGCATGATATTATTCTAAATGCAATGACCTAATAAATGCAATCTATCCTAAGAATGCATGTGAAATGTAATTAAACTACATGACTAACTCTATATGATATGCAGTAAAATTAAATCAAAATAGCATGCATTTATATGACGATGTAATTAATAACATAGTTATATATTATATTTAACTCGAATAACATCCTTAATTTCATAACCCTTAAAATCATGCTCCACAATCATATCTATCAACCGTATGACGATTTCTTATACGTAGACCCGATTGCGGATTTTCCCCGGATTTTTACCTATTTAATTTCAAACATGGTCAATGTCTTACAATCAGTATGCCAAGGCATTTCCTTATTACCTTAGCGAAGAAACCACCACAGCAATTTTATTTTATCCACATTGTCAATATTTTTTTTTAGCAGATTTCACAACATCTCGCGTTTCAAGATATTGCAAAAAATACGATTTAGCATCTGCATTAGGTCAATTCAAACTATGGAAAAAGACAACAAATCAGATATGCAAAATCAAATATGCAAATTACAAAAAATAAGATATTTACCTAATTTGCGACAAAGAACTTCTAAATTCGTGTCGATATCTAGAGTCAGTGTTGTTTGTTTTTAGAGTAAGTTGTAGTTCGAGCAGTCATTTTATTAGGAGTAAGAGTATAAAGTTTGTTTTATCTTGTAATATTTGTATTAGTATTAGAGTACCATCTAGTTGTAATTAAGTCCTCGTTCTCTCCGAATTCCGGAACTAATTGGATGTCTTCTCGCGTCGTGATTATTAGGATTGTAAGGGATAGGTGTTATTATTGTGATGGAATATAAAAGTATTATTCTGGCCCAATACTACCCTATTTAGGGCTTCTCTTCTAATTTAATATTTACCAAAAAAAGAGAGAAAAAAAAAGAAAAAATCCCAAAAAAAAAACACGATTTTCAGTGGGCATGAGCGACTCCTATTTTTTTTAAAAATCTTTTGACGACATAAACTGTTTGCATGTCTTTTATAATATTGAACCTAAATAAGTTGCAAGTTTGGTATCTGGACTTGATGCGAGGACTTGAGATGAGTCCAATGTTAGTGTAGGTTTAGTTAACATGAATTATACTTGAATAATCCTATTTTTAACTTGAAGTGTCTTGCAGAACCTTTAATTCCGATTTTTTTTTCGAGTCTCGCGACAGAGTCACTACAAACT
>JAGVVM010006863.1:0-39261 GCA_019149425.1 Psidium friedrichsthalianum
CCTTAATTTTCTCAAAATAAATGTATCCATTGAACTTTATTTCAAATAAGGGTCTTGAAGTAAGCACATGCAGTCTCAAAAAAGAGACATGAGCCAAGAAGGGGTATTTTCCTCATTTTCCTTTTTTTTCTGCATTTTTTGGCTTTTATATCTATTCGCTTTCCTTTTCTATTTTTAAATAAAAAAATGAAAGAAGATAAACAAGCCACAGGCCTAATGGCAACGCATCGCCACCATACCCACACGAGGACATACATGCGAGCCCACTAAACTTGACATACAGCTCGACGGCCCGGCTCGCCTCCGCCACCTGCCCTTCCGCCCCAGTTCACTCCCTCTACCCACACAACCCCCTCCCAGCGCGACTCTGGGCCTCCTCTTCTCTCCTGACTCCTACCTCCCCTCTCATCACCGCCCGTCGGGTCCCCGCCAAAACTACGGGCCTTCACCTGTCGCAACTAATCTCCTCCATCGACATCCGCTACCGCGACGACCTCATCATCAGCAGAGCCATGGAGACCAACGTCGACTTAGCGGTGCTTCCAGTGCTCCCCGTTCTGAATCGACGTCCTAGACCCGAAGGACGCTGTACCGACGGCCATACGTAGTTTCCGAACACCGAGCAAGCGGGATGCGAACTCGGGATGGACTCCAGCTAAGCTGGGTCCTGATCGACATGGTGGGTCGAGCGGGCGATAGACCAGTCGAGACCACACGCCGATGTTACTGCAGTGGCACTGGCTAACTGGGGAGTTGCACACGAGGTTCGCAACGGTGGTGGAGGCAAGGAGGACGGCGTCGGCGACAGAGGCAATGCAGACTCGGGGTGGTGGTGCACGTACCAGGGTTTGGGTGGAAGGAGGAGGAGGGAGAGGGGATGCGGGTGAGGGAAGTGAGCCTACCGTGGAGGACGGGGACGGAAATGTACCTGAGCCTCTGGTGTAATTTTTTTTTTTAAAATTTAATTCTTAAACAAAGAAAAAAGACCCAAAAGAATACAACAACAAGCGCGAAATGACAAAAAGCCCTTGAGGCCATGCCCTTTTTTTAGCATCAGAAATTTATGGCAACTTCAGACCCTTATCTAAAGAAAATAATAATATTTTAACACTCTTATTTGCAAAAAATATTTACTTCAAATTATTATTTGAGAAAATGAAGGCACTTTAGATCTTTATTTGAAATTTTCTCAAAATTTAGAGACCACACAAAATACACAAATCTTATTTAGGGATCAAATTACATATTGGCCCAAAATCTTAAGAACCATTGCTATAAATTAATCATTATCAAATGAAGTGCGGGATTGGGGCGACCTCCATGAATAACAAACATGCTCGAGCGGCCAACAATGCTCGCTCGCGCGAGATATAGGACAGACATGCAACGGAGAGCGCATGCTGAGGTGGCCCATCACTTCTGCTACTGTCGGCCTTTGGCAGCGAACCTGAATAAGCTAATATGAGCGTGCTTATTCATAAATGCAATTGTGTCCTCCCTGCGCCCAGCTCATAAAATTGCCATAGGCTTTCTATTCAAAATGTGCGCTATGGGGAGCGCCCTCATTGTCCCGGCTAACTTAAATCCATTCAGCCCTACCTATAATATCAACATCTTTCACACGTGTCATATAATGCTCATCATTTAATCTCTAATCCAAAGTTAGAAACAACGCACTAAACACCGCATGATTAGAGCCTAGCGTTCTCGACAGCTAACTTTGCCGCCCTTGACACCGTAGTTCCGTATTCAAAATGCCGCGTAGCAAATATTGAAATAGCCATGTTCCACCACTTTGAAACATGATATGCTGCGTCATCGAACCGAGTGTTTGGTAGGAATAAATTGACAAGCAACACCGCCTTCTGAAAATCTATACTTATAGAGAGTGCTAGATCACTATTTGGGGGAGGATCAAATATTGTTTTAACTTGATTCCTAAGTCAGGTCCCTATGAGGCTAAGCACTCCCGGACATTGTTGCGAAGGCGTTGCCCCCCCCCCACCCCCCCCCCCCCCCCCCCCCCCCCCCCCCCACCCCCCCCCCCCCCACCCCCACCCCCCCCCCCTTCCTCCATGCTGGACCAAATGACAACCATTTCTCCCTTCTCGGGCTCTATTCCTAGTCAGCAAATCAGATTTTGTCTGTTTCATAAATTCCCCTAGTATAAACTTTCTAATTAGAGAAGCGCGGCGTTACAAGCTATTGACATAAGATCTTAATACTTCAAACAGAAATTCTTCTACATGATAGCATAAATTTCACTACGGTTAGCTCGGCCAATAGAGAGCCTCAATCGGGACTTTTTTTGGACAGATGGAGACCGGCACTGCTGTCGAACGGACGGCCGGACAGGCAGCGAGACGCCCGATGGCAGTGGAAGACCGACATGCCAGACAAGTTAAAAGCCAACCGCTTAGTGCCGTGCTTTAGCCACGTACCATGTGAAAACTCCCACATACCTTTGATGTTATCCAACTATAATCGCATAGTGGCACTTACACTATCAATAAATGGTAAATGCTGGTGTGCTGTTACCTCATCCATATTATGTTTTTAGCCACGAGCATGTTCTCACTCCTTAATTTTAATTGTTAGCCCCGGTTACTTTACCCAGAGAATAGACCAAGACCGCCGGTTCCCCAACTCGGAGAATCGCGAGTGATTAAATCGCCGATTCCAGGGCAGAATCTGGCTAGCTCTCCAGCCCTCAGAACCGGGAACTGAACCGGGTTTTCCAGCCTTGAAATGCGCTTAGACTTGAGAAGCTTCTTCCAGCATATGCCTGCTTTAACAAGAGAAATAGGAGAATCCTCTCGCCGTGACTTGATGTAATATTCATCGAAAGTCATACATAAGGCGAGTGCCTTCCAACGCCAGAAATTGCTAGCTGAGCGATAGATGTAAGACGCAAGATCACGAGGTTATTGCAGCATCCGAACAACATCTGTGCCTTCAGCCTCACCAGGAGAGCTCCCCAACATCTGACAGCCTGATTTTGTGATCATTCTAAGGAGGTGTAAAGCGAGTCGAAACAGAGCTTCTGCTAACATCGAGGAAGCAAGAATAAGTTCTTTTTTTTATTTATTTTTTTTTTTTGTTTTTTTTTTTTTTATTTTTTTGTTTTTTTTTTAATTGAACAACGCGTACCAAAAAAATCCATTAAAATAAGCGAAAAGAACTACGCTTAGACTCCAATGCTTAGGAGAGGAAAAGCGCCAGGCCCGTCACAAGCCCCTGCCCTGAGAATGCCGTCAACAACAAGACGAGTACACCAGGCCGAAGTCCGGTAAGGGTCATGACAGACATATCTAAATTAAATTTTCGGCATGGTGAAGCACCACGCAGTATTCTTAGCGATTATCAATAATAAGAGAAGAATATTCTAGATGCGGAATTTGGGCGGGGGGGGGGGTTATGGTGGGGGGGGGTTTGGGTTGGGGGGGGGGGGGGGGGGTTTGCGGGGATACTAAAGGCATACGAAGCCAGCTAACAAGGCTGACATGCCCAATAAGGAAGTAAGAACGGAGACTGCCAACTCGCTACAGGAGTGTTGTTGCCGCCATCGGTAGGAAGGTTATTGAAAGGAACATAGACCTCCGATTATGCATAAGGAGCAGGTGAAGCAGGAGACGGAGTCAAATCCACCTTATTATGCATGATATCCGTAGAAGGATTCTCTGGCAAAACCGAAGGATTCTCTTCCTTTTCACCTAGACATGGGCATTCATTGTCCCGCCTCTTGAGAAGCTTGAAGTTCAGGCAATCGAGAACTCCTGGTGATAGGAGGAGTAGACTCTAGTCGTCAAAGGAAGTATCTGCCAGGGGCAAGAATACATGTATACGAAGAAAGCACGTGGGGGCTAGCCAGGGATGAGATTTTAAATGCTACCTTTGATGATTTTCCTTTTGGACTCTTCCCCTAATCCATGCGCATGCAGACGTACGAGTCTCGAGACTCCCTCCATAAGTTGTCTCCTCATAGGTAAGTGCAGCCCTGTCTAGAGGAATCTCAGTTGATAGTCAACGAGCTGTAGGTCTGGTTTCGTGAGAACATCCCCCTTGATCGTCGACGAATTTGTCCTTCTACCGACATCCTTCATATTGAACAAAGAGAATGTGATTTCACCGAGACACTGCGTCATAAGGACTCTCAAATACAAAAGAGATCCCCCAGGTGGTCCATTCAGGAGTATTACCGCGGATTGGTATCGAAAGATATCATTAATCTCAATAGAATACCGGTCGCGTATTGCTGCAGTGATTTCAGAACAACAATTGAAGAGGGCCATTCTCCGCAGGTTTATATTCAATGCTTGTTCATGAAAGGATAACACGAAAGAATACAGAATTCACCAGGTGCATAAGGAAAAAAAAGGCGTCAAAATGCTCGGAATCAACTTCCAGGAGTAATCAAAGATGGTGTTCGAAAGAGGAAACACCTTTGGGCACATGTAAAGAAGCAGCGACACGACAACTGCTATCCTAAGGGAGAAGGAACAAGAAGTCAAAAACCTAGTTGGTCGTCCTGGCAGGGCAGAGTGCGAAGTTCATTACTCGAGAAAGACGCGTGAACAACGAAGACATCCAAGATTGAATATGTTAAAACGGACCAAACAGGGCTACCTATCTCCCTTAGACCGCGTACCAGAGAGAATGAGTAAAACTTATATCCAGAGTGGCCCAACGATAAGAAATCGGAGTACCTACTACAAGGCTGGAAGCAACATAAGTAGAAGATCTTTAGCTCCCTACTGAAGGTGGGCACTAATGAAGCGAAGACATACTTGGAAGCCAGAAAAGACAGAAAGCGCCATCCTCTCATCGCTAACCGCAGCCAGATGCTTCGACAAAACGATCGAGCAACTGCATAGGCAAGACCCTGTCGGGCGAGTTGGCGGACCTGATAATTTAAGGAGAACCTGTAATTTCTCCAGGTGTATACATTGTAGAAGAAAGCCAACATATGCCGCTGAGCGTCTAAAAGAGTATCGACATTGGGCCCCCGAAACCAAAACAAGCAGCAGTTCAGTTGCATGAAGGCCAAAGCCCAAAGAAAGGCACCAAAAGGCCAGATCCAAGCCACGGATGAAACTGCTCAGTGCAGAGCAGTCAGGATCCAGCCCTTTTCCAGCAAGCGCTGTATTACGAAGCCAAACCCCCCCCCCCCCCCTCCCAACTACAAAACCCCACCCCCCCCCCCCCCAATTCCATCCAACTCTCATTTCATCTCGCCATGCGATACCACTGGCAGAAGTTAAATGCCCTCAAAATAGAGGAAGACCTCGAAAAGTGCCAGACGACTCTGGCAGTCCAATGTCGCATGATAGAAAAGCGCCTAGGCAAATAGGTAGCAAACTCCCCCAGCGATATTGTCCGCGGGCGAAACAAGGTTTAAGGGAAGCTTTTTTTTTTTTTTTTTGAATTCCGGAGATGACTTGGAAGGCGGGACAAGGATGAGCTGAGATGAGATAAAGCATTTAACAGGAAGTAAGAAAACAAAAAAAACTGCAAGCCCCAAGAAATAGGGTCTTGAAACGTAGGAGCAAGACCCATTACAATGTGCTCTTAATAATATATCCCTTTTCATAGCTACTTCTAAAAACCTCAAAACAGATGCTGAGCATGCGCCCCAACGAATACCATATCACTCAATTTGAAAGTCAAAACTCAACGATATTTGACAAGAAGGAGACCAGAGTTTTAGAAGAAGCTCGAAAACAGCAATCAAAATCATATCTTTTTTTTATTTATGTGCGTAACACTTTTTTTTTTTTACCCAAGATAGAAGGCACATGTAAAAAGTCGGCGCATTCCAAAAAAAGATGATTTATCCATAATGGTAACAATTCATAAATCGTAGAGGTGACTAAACAGCGTCGTTGCGGACGCATACCAATAGGCAGGTTTTTTTTTTTGGATACTCCATGAGCTAGCCGAGGCTACACATAAAAAAATAAGTACACAGTTTCACCAAAGAGCAATACGGCATCTCGGGATCACCAACGAGCAAAGCGCCACGCAATTATAGGTACTATTCTAAAAGAATCGAATCGCTCTTCAATTTTTAGGAGCGCCGCGGCATATATTGGTACAACAAAAATTATGAGATAATCAATAAGCGCATGTTGGCCCACAGTGAGCAAAGGCGAATGCTGTGCACCCAAGCATCGCACGCTCTATTGATGATCACAGTAATTTTTTTGTACAAAATATGCCCCCTCCTTTAAAAGAATAAAGATTTCGATTCTTTTAGAATAGCCTACCTTAATGCGTGCGCTTTTCTCGTTGGTGATCCGAGATCACGTTGCTCTTATTGCCACTATTGCCTGAAATGTGTACTTAATGTGCCTACCGGCTAGCTCATATGCTACCTTGTACTATCTGTCCCAGACAGACGTCTAGTCACTACACGATTTCATGAATCTGCTCTACCATTATGCGAATAATATATGTTTGCGATTTACCGCCGACTTTTACATTGCCTTATATATTAGGGTAAAGTAGTAAGCACCATTAACAAAAAAGATATGATAGTATTGATTAGCTGTATTCAGCCTTCTTTCTAAAACTCTGCGTACTCCTTCCTTGCGTCAAATACAGCTGAGTTTTGACTCTTGCAAAATTCAGATGATATGGGTATCTATTGGAGCCAAAACAATGACTACTTGTTGTGCATATGCCAACGCCCCCTACCTCCGTTAGGTTTTTAGAATGTGAGCTTATGAAAGGGATATATTATATATCACATTGTAATGCCTTGCCTACCACGTTATCACCACTATTACTGTTGTTCTTCAATTTACATCATGTGTAAATCTTTATTCATCTCATCTCATCCTTGGCTACCCCGCTTCCAAGATCATCTCCAGAATCCTAGCTTCCCCCCCACTTAAACCTTGTTTCCCCCACAAAGCGCTAGAGGCCCCTTTACGGAGAGTCTAACTGCAACACATATTCACAGCCGCCTCTTCATCATCGACATTACGGACTGCGAGTCGCTGCTACTACTTTCGAGGTCTTCCCTCTATTTGAAGCAAACTTCTCCAGGCTGGATATTGCGCGATGCAAACGAGCGTCTCTATCGAATAACAGCTTGCGCTGGAAAAGGGCTGGATCCAGACTGCCCTCTGCTAAACTGCAGCATGCCTTTCATCCCGCATGGCTTGCGATATGTGGCTTTTGCGCGATGCCCGTTTTGCCTTTTGGCCCCTCGTCATCAACTAACTAGCCTGCTTTATTCTTTCTTTACTTGCGACTCGGGCCCAATGTCGATCTACCTTTTAGACGCCATCACAGGCATCAGCTAGCTTCTTCTCAATGATACACCTGCGACGCAAAATACAAGGTTTGATCCTTAAATATCAGGTCGCCAAACTACCCCGGACACAGTTACTTGCCTATGGCAGTTTGCTCGCCAAGGATCCGCTTTTGTTCCGAACATCTAGCAGCCCTCGGTTATCGAAGAAGAGATGCGGCCTTCTTGCCTTTTCTAGGCCTTCAAAGTATGTCTTCCTTACGCCTTAGTCCACAGCCTCAGAGGACTAAAGATCCTTACTATCCATGTTAGCTTCCCAGCCTTTGCCCTAGTAGGCCCATACTCGCATTTACTTATCGTCTAGCCACCTGTGTGATATCAAAGGTTTTAACTCATTACCTTTTTCTACTGCCAGTAACGCGCGTTAAGCGCGAAGATCGGTACCCTGATTTGCGTCCGCTTGTTAACATATTCAATCTTGGATGCTCTCTGTGTCACCGTCTTCTCGAGTAATGAACTTACGCACCTGCCACTTGCTACGCAGCCTAACTAGTTTGACTTCTTATGTTACCTTTCTCCCTGGAGATACCAGTTGTCGTGTCGCTATTCTTTCATGATGCCCAAGGTGTATTCATCTTTCTGAACACCATCTCTTAGATATACTCCTGGAAGTTGATATACCGGAGCATTTTGACCTTTTCTTTTTCCCCTTATAGCACCTTGGTGAATCTGTATTCTTTCGTGGTCTACCTTTCATGCAACAGCCCATAAATAGAAACGCTGCGGAGAATGCCCCTTTCAATTGTTGTCTGAAAATACACTGACAGCATACGCGACCGGTATTCTATTCGAGATTCGAAACATTCGCAAATACCGAATCCCGGTAATACTCCTGAATGGACCACGTGCGCGGATCTCTTTTGTATAAACTGAAAGCAGTCCTTATGACGCAGGGTTCGCGCGTGACAAACACATTCTCTTTGCTTTCCAATATTGAAGCCGATAGTCCCCCCCCTGCCTCCGAAAGAAAGAAAATTCGCTTCGATCAAGCGCGTGCATGTATTCTACCGAACCAGAACCACAGCCCGCCCCAACTCGTTAGGACTATCACGCATGATAAGTACCTACTAGGACAGCCGGCTTGCCCACTTACCTGATGAGGAGGGAAACTTAGGGCAAGTGGAATTCTGAGAGTTCAGACCGCCTCACCGATCTGAAGCGCCATGCATTATTAAACAAAAGGAAATCATCAAAGGTAGCCATCTGAAAATCTCTCAATCCCTTGCCATACTCCCCCACAGCTTGACTCCCCAATTCCTTAACGTATACATGCTATTCTCTAGCCGTTGGCATGATACTCCCTTGACGAATAGCAGTCAACTCCTCCTACATCATCCAGGAGTTTTCTCAGATTGCATCTGAACTTCAAGCTTCTCACAATGAATGTCAATGATCTAATCAATTTTACGAATTATAATCGGGCAATAGATATGCCCATGTCTAGGAAAAGAATGCCAGAAATCCTTCGCCAGTTTTAGCCCAGAGAATCCTTACTAAGGACATCATAATAGCGTATGATTTGACTCCGTCTCACTGCTTTTCAACTGCTCATTACATAATGGGTCTATGCTTCTTTCAATACCTCTTCCATTACCCGATGGCGGCAACAACACTCCTAGTAACGCAGTATTGCCCAGTCTCTTTTTCTGATTCCTTACTTGCTGGCATAGTCGCTTTGTTATGCCTTCCGATCGCCTTTAGCTAGCCCCATCTAGAAAATTTATCTTCTCAAATCAGTATGATAATCGCCTCATACGGCCGCCTGTAGCGCTACTCACAGCGTGAGAGCCAAAAATTTACTCTTTAGATAATAGTCTGTCATACACTTAACCAGAGACTATCGCTCCATGCGCTATACGTACTCGTCTGTGTTGACGCAATCTCAGCAGCTCTTGAGGAGCCCCCGTGAGACTAGATAGACCTACCTTCTCCATTCTCCTAACATTGCGCGACAACGTAAGTTCTGTTTCCTTATTTTTCCTATGACTTTATTTTGGTACCTTGTTCAAGCGAACTAATTCTTGGCTTCATCAGATGTTAACAGAAGACTCTGTGTCGACTCCATCACCTCCTTAGAATCAAGCTGTCAAAGTTGGGACCTTCTCCTGGTGAGCTGACGAAACAGATGTTGCGTTCCGCATTGCTGCAATAACCCGTGATTTCCGTCTACATCTATCCCAGCTAAGCAATTTTCTGCGTGTGGCAACACCGCCTTCTTCTTCTTCGATGAAAATATTACATCAAAGTCAGCGATGAGGATTCTCCTAGTTCTCTTGTTAAAGCCAGGCATATGCTGGAAGAAGCTTCTCAAGTCTAAGCCATTTCAAGGCTGGGAAAAACCGGTTCAGTTCCCGCGGTTCTGAGGCTAGAGCAGCCCAATTCTGCCCATGAACCGATTTAATCACTCGATATCCCGAGTTGAACCAGCGGTCTGGTCAATCCTGGGTTAAACCGGTTTCAACAATTAAAATAGGACGTGAGAACATGCTCCGTGCTCCACCATAAATTCGGATGAGCAACAGCACACCAGCAATTTTACCATTTAATAGTGTAAGTGCCACATGCGATTATAGTTTGATAACATCAAGTTAGTATGGGGATGTTTTCATGGTACCAAAGCACCACTAACGGTTCTTAACTTGTCTTGCATGCGGTCTTCCACTCCATCGGTCCCTGCCGCCCGGCCGTCGTTCACCATCCGGTCTCCATCTGCCCCTGTCCCGATATGAGGCCCCATTGGCCGGACAACCCGTATAGAATTTTATGCTCATCATTAGAGAATTTCTTTATGTTTTGGAAATAAAGATCTTAATGTCAATACCTAACCCGCTTCTATACTTAGCAACTTTAATACGGGCGTAATAGAAACAGACAAACATCTTATTTCTGACTAGAAATAGAGCCCGAGAAGAGAAATGGTTGTCATTTGCCTCGAAATGGCCAGAGGCAGGCCATAGGGACCGACACATATTAGATCCCTCCAAATAGTGATCACACTCTCTATGAGATGATTTTCAAAAGCGGTGTCTTGCTCAAGTTATTCTACCAAACAACTCGGTCTTGGAATCATGGCCTATTTCAATAGTCTACCGGTTGAACGGAACACGTTGTCAAGGGCCCAATTAGCTGGTCGAAACCAGCCTATCATGCGGGTATAAGTCGTTGGTTTCTAACTTTGGATTAGAGATGAACATGAAATGAGCGCCATTATATGACCACTGTGTGAAAGAATGGTTGATTATAAGAGGCTGAATGATTTAAGTTACGGGACAATGGGGTCCCCATGCCACATTTTTGGAATAAACCATGCAATTTTAGTGGCCAGAGGGGACCACAATGCATTTATGAATAAGCACGGCCATATTAGCTTATTCAGGCACACTCCAAAGCGACAGTACAGAAGTGAGCCCACCCACATGCCTCTCCGTTCATGTCTGTCCTAAATCCGCCACACATTTGGCCGCGAGCATTTTGTTTTCATGGAGGTCCCCCAATCCCCAACTTCATTGATAATGGGATAATTATACAATGGTTCTTAAATTTTGGGCCAATATGTAATTTGATCCCTAAATTTTAGTGTATTTTGTGTGGTCTCTAAATTTTGAGAAAATTTCAAATAAAGATCTAAAGTGCCTTCATTTTCTCAAATAATAATTTGAAGTAAATATTTTTTCAAATAAGAGTTTAAAATATTATTATTTTCTTAGATAAGGGTCTGAAGTTGCCATAAAGTCTAAAAAAAAGGGCATGGCCTCAAGGGCATTTTTGTCATTTCCCTTGTTTTGATTTTTTTTTTCTTTTTTCTTTTTTAAGAATTAAATTTTAAAAAAAAAAATTTACACACAGAGGCTCAGGTACATTCCGTCCCCGTCCTCCACCGGTAGGCTCACTTCCCTCACCCGCATCCCCTCTCCCTCCTCCTCCTCCACCCAAACCCTGTACGTCACCACCACCCCGCACTGCATTGCCTCTGTCGCCGACCCTCCTCCTTGGCCTCCACCACCGTTGCGAACCTCGTGTGCAACTCCCAGTTAGCCAGTGCCACTGCACTAACATCGGCGTGTGGCTCGACTGGTCTATCGCCCGCCGACCCACCATGTCGATTAGGACCCAGCTTAGCTGGAGCCCATCCCCGAGTTCGCATCCCGCTTGCTCGGTGTTCGGGAAACGTATGGCCGTCCGGACAGCGTCCTTCGGGTCTAGGACGTCGATTCAGAACGGGGAGCACTGGAAGCACCCGAAGTCGACGTTGGTCTCCATGGCTCTGCTGATGATGAGGTCGTCGCGGTAGCGGATGTCGATGGAGGAGATTAGTTGCGACGGGTGAAGGCCCGTAGTTGTTGGCGGGGACCCGACGGCGGTGAAGAGGGAGTAGGAGTCAGAGAAGAAGGAACGAGGGCCCAGAGGTCGCGCTGTTCGGAGAGGGAGTGAACTGGGGCGGAAGGGCAGGTGGCGGAGGCGAGGGCCGGGCCGTCGAGCTGTGTCAAGTTGTGGGCTCGCAGTATGTCCTCGTGGATGGTGGCGATCGTTGCCATAGGCCTGTGCTTGTTTATCTTTCTTTCAATTTTTTTATTTTAAAAAAATAGAAAAAGGGAAAAGCAAAGAAAAAAGCCAAAAAATCAAAAAGGAAAAATGAGGAAAATACCCTTTAGGCCAGTCCTTTTTTGAGACTCCATGGCTACTTCAGACCCTTATTTGAAATAAAGTTCACTTCATACATTTATTTGAGAAAATAAGTACATTTCGAGCCCTCATTTGAAATTTTTTCCTAAATTTTTTTGTACATGTTCAATCTGATCCTTAAATTTGTCTTTGAAGTTGAACTAATGGAAGGATAATATTGAATATTTTTATATAGTCCATGGACTAAATTTGAACATGTACCCAAAATTCAAGGATCACATTGAAGACATTAAAAGTTTAGAGATTATATTGCACATTGGACTAAAGTTCACGAAAGTATTGAACAATTTAAAATTTTAGAGACTACATTATACAATGGGCTAGAGTTCAAGGATCATTTGTATCATTTTTTTGTTTGTAAATATACCCATGTGTGCTTCCATGATCAACCACAAAAAAAATCAACAAAAAATAATTTCCCATTTCCCTCTATTAATTTGGCATCATTTAGGAAAATTAGTCACTAAAAAAAAATGCTTCTAGACGGAGTAGACTAATTTCCTCCTAGACAAATGGCGCGTTTCGCCAAAAATTTTGCTAGAGCGAAATTCTTGAATGCATTACCCAACACCCAACAACGGGCTTTTATTGGGCGAAGCTAGGTAGAGATATTTCATGACATGTTTGCATTGGGCCTTGAATCTAGCACATGCTTGATTAATTGATGTTATTAAGATCCATGCGTGCCATATGTTAAAGAAGTCTCGCATCGAAAAATTGGCGTAGTGCGGAGTTATTGATTTATCCAAGTTAGCACATAGCTCATTAATTTAAGTTTTTGAGTGAAAATGAATTTAATTGAATGTTGATAGGCTCGGACTTAGACTGCCCTTTGACGATCTCCTTAGATGAAGGTTTTTAGCAATATTTTCAAGAGAATTACGAAATATGAGGTAGAATATGCCTTGGGATCGAGTTTTAATTCCTTATCTTTATTCTTTTCTTTTTATCTTCCATTTTTTTTTTTGATGTATGCAATATGATTAAGTTTTACCCACGCGGACATTCTTCCTCCCAAAATGTCAAATCCAAAAGCCTAAGTGATTAGAACGGGGAAACTACAGCCGTATAAGGCCCATGGAAATTAAACTATAGATAAGGAGGGACAATTCTTGCTCATGGATCAGAATAAAATTCCGGGGAAGAACCCGATCTGAAATTGCGTTAAAGAATTCAATTCAATTGGTTAATATTCTCATAGGTACTTTCTTTTTAGGAATTAATTAAGTCTAAGGTTTTTTTTTCTAAGCTCGAACTCAATTTGATAAGTGTTCGAATTAAGAATTGGAAGAGTTTTTTTTTTTTTTTAATTTGGGCTTATATTAATTGAGATTGTAATTTATCGTTTTACGGGATTGGTCTAGTAAAGTAATATATAAAGATTCTTAACAAGTCAAATACGAGCCGGCTAGTATGGGCCAAGTTGAGCTCGACCTGTGATGAGAGCGCCTAATTGAATATTCTATAAATAGCATTTCAATCTCTCTTCTAGCCTTAACGGTAAAGAAATCACCTCACATAAAGAAACGAGAGAATAGTGAGTGGCAACTCATCAAGCTAGTCATTTCGAGGGTGATAGAGAAGAAGAACTCAAGCTCGGATTATCGTTATTCCGCCTAAAGTACAATGGATTTGAAATTAAGTGCACAAACTTTTTTCTTTCTCCGTTATAGTGTCCTATGTTCTAGTTGTGGTGATCCTAGCTGCCATATTAGCGGCTTATAGGAACTCCAAAATAACCGAGCCAAGTCGCGAAATTACTTAGTCAAGCTTGAATAGCTCACACGTGATTTGACTCGTCACGCTTACATTTCTAATTAAATCTACTCAATGCCCGCACCATTGTATCTTTAACTTAGATTACTCAATACTATCACCTCGTTATAGTATTAAAGGATTAATTTAAGCAATTAGAGGCTTCTAAGAAATTAAGAACCGAAAGAAACCCAATATTAAGCAAAAAGTTAATGGCATAATTTGTAGTTTGTACTAATAATATGATCCTTTCTTCTCATATATTTTTGTCCAATAATCTGATCCTTTCTTCTAGGGGTGTTAAAATGGGTTGAAAATCCCTATTTTAACCCATATGCAAAGAGATGGGTCAAATATGGGTTAGTCAAGCTTTAACAAATAGATTGTTAATGGGTTTGATTTGTAAACTTAATTTTATGTGGTCGTAAATTGATTTAAAGACAAACTCATATTTTAAATTGTTTATAACCCATTTAGTTTATAAAGATTATTAGTTGAGTCAATTTATTCATGTGCCTCTTGAACAGTTTTTACATTTCATGTATTCTTTTTAATTTTGACTTTTTTTAAAAAAAATTCTATTTCCTTTTACATAATAAAGTAAAAGTCCAGTCGCCGATTGTCTGCCAACGTTGCCACTACCGCTACCACCCACCCCTAGCTAGCCGTCGCCACAGTTGGTCGGCGGCGAGTGGTCACCCAATCACCGTCCCCGCTCGACAAATTTAATATTACATGAAAATGAATCAATACGGATTAAATAGATCAATATAGATCGAATCAAACTCGATCCGATCCATCCATTTTGACAGGTCTACTTTCTTCTTACAATTTTATTCTTCCGAATTAAATAAAAACTTACCAACATCAACGTGACTCCGTCCAAAAGACAATCCGATAGTTCTGACGCGGAAAAGGAACAAAAAAAATCTGCTAACGGTGTGTCGCAACAGAAGGCTCCACCAGTCCCTTAAGACCTTGCATGCCCGACACCTGCCATCGCCACCCATCTTCTCTTCTTCCCCTCTCCTCCTCTTATACTCTCCTCGCTCCACACCGGTGTCACCGCACTTCACCGTCTTCTTCATCAACAACCCAAAGACTAGACTCGTCAGCAAAAACTGATCAAGTCCCCGAAGGATATCTCTGCCCGCCATGAAAGCAAGGTCACTGACCCTCCTCCTGCTCTCGCTCCTCGTCCTCCTGAACGCCCTGTGCGCGTTCTCGGTGCCTTACCGGGAGGAGGAAGGGGAGGAAGAGAGAGAATGGAGGAGGGGAGAGAGGGGCGGAAGGGCCCCCGTGCCTTACCGCGAGGAGGAAGGGGAGGAAGAGAGAGAATGGAGGAGAGGAGAGAGGGGCGGAAGGGCCCCCGTGCCTTACAGCGAGGAGGAAGGGGAGGAAGAGAGAGAATGGAGTAGGGGAGAGAGAGGTAGAGGGGCAGGCGGAGGGGAGGAAGAGAGAGAATGGGGGAGGGGAGAGAGAGGCGGAGGGGCAGGACGAGGGGAGGAAGAGAGAGAGGGGAGGAGGAGAGAGAGAGGCGGGGAGAGGAAGAAGACTTCTTCCTCTTGCATGACTCGAAGCGGTTGTTCCGGACGGAGGCTGGCGAGATGAAGGTGGTGAGGAGCCTAGGCGGCCGGATCGTCGAGCGGCCCATGCATATAGGCTTCATCACCATGGATCCCCAGACCCTCTTCGTCCCTCAGTACCTCGATTCCAATCTGGTCCTCTTCGTCCGCCGAGGTAGATGGCCAAGACCCAGGTCATGCATGTCTTGGACCGATCTTTCTATCGACCTGAATCGGCACATATTTATTATTTGGTCTACACCATTCGTATGCAATTGCAGGAGAGGCTAAGATTGGTGCAATCTACGAAGATGAGCTGGTGGAGAGGCGGTTGAAGATCGGCGACATATACCGGGTCCCCGCCGGGTCGGCGTTCTACTTGGTGAACATTGGGGAGGGTCAGAGGCTTCACCTCATCGCCAGCATCGACACTTCTGCGAGCTTGGGGTTGAGCACTTTCCAGGTGCGCGCGTGCATGGTCTAAGTAATCATTCAAATCAATAATTTCGTGGCAAATCAACGTGTGATTCAAGCAAGAGCTTTTTATGCAAAGCTTCTTCAGAAAGTTGAATGATTCCTGGACGACTTTGATGGGTGCTCAGTAAGAATTTGACTGTTTCCTGTGTTGATCACAGTCTTCTTGTGTTCATCTTAATCGCCGAGCACTCGACATCGTAATTGCTTGGCTTATAAACACCAGAGCAAATGTTACCACGAAAATTTGGACCAGAGATGATCCCCAACCCCAACCCGAAACCCTATCATGTCATTACATATTCCTAGATTTTCGCAATTATCAAAATCATATTCCCTCCATTAGCAAATTACTTAAGGAATGTTAAGACATAAGCCATACCCACGAAACGTGACCCTTTATTAGATTAAGTCATGTAGTTTTACACAAACCTGATCCATTGAGCAATGTTTTAGGTAGCTGGGTGATGGTTATGAATTCTGTCTTTTTTTTTTCTTTTTTGCAGTCTTTCTTCATTGGTGGAGGAAGCTACCCGACCTCTGTGCTCACCGGGTTCGAACCTGAAACTCTCGCGACCGCATTTAACGTGAGTGTACCTCGTCGCAGTAATCGAATAAGAGCGGATTGCGCAGGGAAGCTGACAAACGCATCGTGTGTTTGATGCCTTCACAGGTCTCAGTAGATGAAGTGACGGACTTACTGACCGGGCAGCAAGAGGGCCCTATTATGTACATAAACGACGACACTCGTCAACCACCGAGCTTGTGGTCTAACTTCTTGCAGCTGAAAGAACAAGATAGGCTACAACACCTAAAGAGAAGAATGTTGGAGTTCCACGGAGAGTCCAAGGATGAGGAAGAACGACGAAGAAGAAAGAAGAAGAAAAAAGCGTGGTCGTGGAGGAAGTTCTTGAGCTCCATCTTCCCGAGGGATGACCGCAGAAGGGATGACAGGAGGGATGAACGCAGAAGGGAAGGCAGGAGGATGACCGGAGATGGAGAACCGGCAAAGGACCGGACTCCTACAATCTGTACGAACGACGCCCCGACTTCCGCAATGACTATGGATCGAGCGTTGCCCTTGACGAGTCCGATTATGAACCTCTCAGGCACTCGGGCATCGGAGTTTACCTCGTCAATCTAACGGCGGTAATCAGCTTGACTCCTTTAGTACTATATGTTTGCATTAAGCATAGTTGATCGAAGGATGAAAGTTAACTTATAAAAGAATATTGACCGTCTCTAAGTCGAGGTGCTGTGGAAAATGTCACCCAGCCAAAGTAAGCTTCAATTTATTATTTGCTTGATCAACATTCGGTGCTCCACATGGACAACGGTCACTTTGAAAAAATTTGGCATCCTCAGGGATCAATGATGGCGCCCCATGTAAATCCGAGAGCCACAGAGTACGGGATCATCATCAGAGGATCGGGCACGATCCAGATCGGGTGACCCAAATGGGTCGTCCGCGTGAATGCGAAAGTGCAAGAGGGAGACGTGTTCATGAGGTGCCGAGGTACTTCCCGTTCTGCCAGATCTCGTCCAGGAGCGGGCCGCTGGAGTTCTTCGGGTTCACTACCTCAGCCCGGAGGAACAGGCCCCAGTTCCTGGTGGGCCGGAACTCGGTCCTCCAGAAGCTGTTCGGGCCGGAGCTCGCCGCCGCGTTCGGGGTGAGCAACGAGACGACCATAAGGGGGCTCCTCGATGCTCAGCGCGAGGCCGTCATATTGCCTTCAGCATCAGCAGCACCGCCGTACGTCGCTGCGAAGTAGAAGAAGCAGCTAGCAGCGAGAGGAGGAGAGGGTTGAACCCGAGAGGATTGAGAAGGTGACGGAGGAGCTTTGGCAGTGAGACGGTCATGGTTTCTAACTAGGCATATAGAGGGGGTGATGGAGATACAGGGTCTTTTTTTCAGGAGCTTTTGTGTAGGTTTCAGTTTTTTTGGCTCAGCGTTTGTTTATTTAGCCTTTTCTTTTGGGTTCATTTTGGACATGGCTTTCGTCGTTTAGTGAAATAAAATCGCCTTCCTTCTTCTTTCCACTGATCACGATTAAAAATTGCTTGTGCTGAATGTACATGTTCCTAGAATTCTGAAGTGATAAAAGATGACACGGAAGAGTGAACATCGTTAAGTGCTACCCTGTCCGGTCGGACCGGGGCCTTCCGGCGCTTAGCGAGCCGAGCCGATTCACCGGGCTACCCGCTACCCGATTCACCAGGCTAAGTCTTTCTTATCATTGTTTGTATTATGTCCCATTACACGGTCCGAGCCGGGACCTTGTTGTGGGTGCCGAATCCCCTTTTTGGACATCTTTCACGTGACTTTTTTTTTTTCCTTATGACATGACTCCTAGCACAATCGCTGTGCTATTATTTCCACGATCAAGTTGTGTCGTCGTTTCATCTTGACGTTTTCATGTGGAAATGCCGTGACATTAGGACATTACACCGTGAAGCCGTCTTGGCCCGTTAAAAACTTCCCGACATCAAGCCTTGTCTATTGCCTTACTTGTGTCAATCCTTCCAAACCTATGGGGGTAAGTCCACCACAAGTGCCATAACTTTTGTACGGCGCTCACTTGAGTGCCATAACTTTTTTTTCGTTCACTTGAGTGCCATAACTTTTAAAAATCGTTCACTTGAGTGTCGTTTCACCTTTTCCGGCCGCCACGTCAGCTTTTCCGGCGGCCACGTCAGCTTTTCCGCGTCAGCTTTTCCGCGGCCACGTCATCTTTTTTCGGTTGCCACGTCAGCTTTTCCGGTGTCCACGTAAGCAATAGCACTCAAGTGAACCATTTGTAAAAATTATGGCACTCAAGTGAACGAAAAAAAGGTTATGGCACTCAAGTGAGCGCCGTACAAAAGTTATGGCACTTGCAGTGTACTTACCCCAACCTATGGTATTGCAAATCTTCATAGTATCTATGTGTGAGGCACTTTTATCTACTTATTCATTAAAGCTCACTTGCTTTCGACCTTTGTCCGATGCTGTTTATTATGGAGTTTCAGAACATTTGAATATACTGTCCTTCCTATTGGAAATTCACGCTTCCCCATTTTGAATTTTGGCGACCAAAGTTGTTAATACATCTCTCAGGTATTTTAAATATTTGCTTATTTCGATATGCATATGTAGACACATCTTACCATACAAAAGCGAACATTAAATAAAACACCCCAACCATGTTGTTGAACATTCAAATTTTTACTTGGCCATTTGAAAAGATATTTCGACATAAAAATGAATGATTGAGTATGACTCCATCGGGTTATATAGCTTTGATATTTTCCTGTTAAGAGGATTTATGATCGGTGGGTGAGATTTACAATATCTGAAATTTGAGAATTAGATGATCGACTCATACAAAATCTTAATTGATGTCGTCCTAAAATTTGAAACAGAAAAATAGACTACCCAAAAATGAAAGAAAAGTTTTATTAGTAAGTGAAAATGATACAAACAACCTAACTTATTAGTTAGCATAGTGTGCAATGCCACACTGCTATTTTAGTTCATTCCGTATGATTCTTGAACTATTTCTAAATGTCTAATCTAGTTTCTCAACTTGATGTAAAATAAGTCAAAAGTTTTCATAGTTACTCTGTTACCTGGATTTTAGAATGTATTTTCATTAATTTCAATTCATTTTTCGATATAGACAAGAAATTAGGCTATCATTTTATTACCCTTTTTTTTTTTTTTTACTTTTTTGATTGCTTGTGACCTATACAATAGTAAAAGTAGAACCTCATTTAGGAGAAAGTGTTCAGTTAGGCAGATGTGGTATGCATCTATGTACCAAAATCCCATCGGATTAACATGTGCTCCTGGCGTGGCAACCAAAAAAAAAAAAAATTCAGCCTCATTTTTTTTTCTCCTTCCTCCACCGTCCTCGACCACCTCCTCCATCCGTAGTCACCGGTGTTGCGTCCAAGCTAACCGCTGTCTCGCGTCCATGGTCGAGCCACCCCTCCAACTGCTCGTAGTTGCTACCGTCCACATTCACGGCACCCCCCATGGACCTCTCGGTATTCACACGAATGACTGCAGACGGTGGTGGAAGGAGTGAGAGAGAGAGAGGGAAAAAAAAAAAAGGCTGATTATTTATTTATTTTATTTGGTTGCCACGTTAGGGCGCGTCTTAATTTTTGATCGAGTTCCGGTACATAAACGCAAGTCACGTCTGCCTATGACGCGGTACCATGCAAATACTTTCTCCTCATTTAGAGTCGTATCTAATTGATATTCTTGTTATTTTAATTTCATTATATATAAATTTAATTATGAAAGTATGAAACTTAAAAAAACTTGAAAATTTTATCTATCTAAAAGTTATGAACTATAAATAGATTAATATAACTACAAGAAATCTATGTCAAAAATTAATAAAAAGGAATATGAATCCAATAACAATTTAAATGAGGTTAGGTTTTACTATAATAGACATCATAAGTTAAAATATATTTGAATAGAACTATATTTACATTTATAAAGACCGAAAAAGATATAAAAAATAATATTAAAAGGACACCAAACGTTTTGTTGACTCAAGAAATATGATTGAAATAAAAAGATATTCTAAAATCTGGGCAATAGTGCAATTACAAAAGTTTGCGTATAGCACGGAATGAGTGCTTTGTCTTTGTTATGGAAAATTGATTAGCTAGATTAAACACGTCAAAAGTTAAGAGACGAGATTGAACATTGAGGAATAATTCAATCATCATATTGAACGTTAGGCCAAAGTTTAGACACTATTAGTTTCTATTAGTTTCGAAAAGAATGAGTGATTTAAAAAATAATTTCTAAAAATAATTGCTTTAATAACTTATAAAAAAAAAATAAACCAAAAAATTTCATCTTCCATGAAAAAGTTTAGCTATATATTATTTTCAATAATGAAAATATTTTTATTAACTGATTATTTTGAAAAATATAATCAACTATTTTTAGAAAAATATTTTTAAATTACTTATATTTCGCGAAATAAAAGGGGCATTAGTACCATTTTCCTCTAAGTAATAGTGTTGAAAAGAGTTCGACCAAATAATAATAATAATAATAATAATGATGTTAAGGTCAAAAAGAGTGATTGCGGAGTCATGTGCGGAGCACGTGCCTTATTCCTTCATTGACCATCTAATTACACGTCCCTTGGGACCTTGGGTCTTGATCTACACAGGCTCGAGGCTTGTGAACGTGCAATCTCCCATCAGCAGCCTTGGAATCATCCGCCATGAGAAGGAATCGGTGCTCCGTGCTTGTAGTGACATGGGTTCTCCTCTTCGGCATAGTGAGTCGTACTGCTAAAGCTGAGGTCATCACTCTAACAGTCGACACTTTCTCCGACAAGGTGATTTGCTCGCAAACCCTAATCGTCCCGATGCCCTTTCCCTGCTCACACATCAGCATTGGAAACAATGATCAGTGTTTTCGTAGAGTCTTCTGCTTCGGAGATGATATATATGATCACCAGGACGTTTAGAAGCTTCCCTTTTCGGTCGAATTTGCGCAGCCGCTTGAAGGGATCTCAAATTTGCAGATTCCTATGATTCTCGTGTGTGTCGCGCCTAATTTCAGTGTTTTCGACTTTCTCTCTGATGTTGATGTTCAATCTGGTTGGTTGATTAGATTCACAAATTGATCGCGACACTTTGCATGCCACCGGTGGCGGGGACATTCACTTTGATAGTGTTTGTTCTTTTAAGCCCCCCATAAATAAGCGTAAGAGGAAGGTTAAGTTAGGTTTAGTTAGCATAGCTAATTTGGTGGTGGGGTTTTGTTCAGTTCAAGTATGATGCATTTAAAAGAATTACGTTGGTAAATGTGCTACATAATATAAGTTCATCTGTAAGATATTTGAGGATTTCATTGGTAATGTACTTATGCATTTTATTCTCTCTAGATAAAGGAGAAGGACACTGCTTGGTTTGTGAAGTTTTGTGTCCCGTGGTGTAAGCACTGGTAACTAGCCCCCCCTGTGTCAAGATTCTGATGAAAGTTTGTTGTGCTATCTATCACTTGCCTTTTGAGTGATTGTTATTGTATCGATGGCTTTTAGTAAAAATCTGGGGTCGCTATGGGAGGACCTTGGCAAGGAGATCGAAGGTGAAGACGAAATAGAGATTGGAGAAGTTGATTGTGCAACCAATAAGCCAGTCTGTTCCAAAGTTGATATTCATTCTTATCCTACTTTTAAGGTATTCTACGATGGAGAAGAAGTTGCAAAATATCAAGGTAACAATGTTTTGACAGCTTTCTGAAACTTTCGCAACATATGGATGCTTATGATCCTTATTCTACAACTTAAATTTAAAATTTCTCTTTTCTAGGAAGCAATCATCTGGAGAACTTCCCCGTGCTAAATTTGTATAAGGCATTATGTTGGCCATTGGAATTCCTTTAATAATGGTAGATACTTCACCGATGAGCAGGATAATTGTAGTTTAGTTTTACGTTTGCAGAAGTTAAATTGTGATAGATGAAGTGTCATTGGTATATAGAAAATTTATGTGGGCTCGAAATAGTGCATGGCCAGCACTCGAACTTGGGCTGGAGTATGAGTCTAATGTCCAAGTTCTGCCAATACCATGTTATGCATATATGTGCTCCATCTATGTGTGTGTTCCTTAAATGCCTTTGAGGGAGATTGTATTTCCATGTTAAGAGGCAAATCAAAGTCTTAAAAGAAGTGCCAAAGCAGTAAGTACATACAATCTGTGAAAGTTGTAGGACTCAGAGAACAAACTGCAAGTCTGGCTTAGTCTTGTAGATACAATATGTAGGCTGAGTTTCCACCTGTAGAGTTGGCTCAGCATTTTGTTTCAGAAGCTTTTCAAGTAGGCTTCTGCTTTGGTTATATTTGTGTAGACCAACTTATGAGCATGCGTAGTCATTTTAATTTTCAGTCATCATTCTGGCAAAAGAAGTTGAGTGTCTGTAGATAGTGACTATTTCTCTCCTCTAAAATATGGCTGAGTTCAAGTTACATTCACGGTTAAAGAATCAACTGGGGAGACTGAAAAGTGAAGTAAGGAAACGTGACTAGTAGATGATTTCTTTTCTTTTGGAGGAAATAAAACATTGTTTGGATCCATTATATCACTAAATTCCGCCTCCTGCTCTCACTAAACTGGCAGATGTGATATGAGGGAAGAGCTAACCATTTCTTGGAATGCTGTGATAGGTCCAAGAAATATCAAGTCACTTAAAACGTTTGTTCTAGAAGAAGCAGAGAAGGCAGCAGCCAAGGCTCAGCTTGATGATGAAAAGGAGTTGTGATTAGAAGGTACATCACAGAACAACTGTCAAGAGAGCTTTCTTACGTGTTTAAACTGTTGGAATCCTTCAGCTGTTGAACTTGCCTCCTCTCTTTATTTGAAGAAGGCCTTCATGTTACACACTACATTCACTACATAATCTACCTTACATTTCAAACTTTGATCAAACTGCTGATTCTTTGCAGTCATTGAATCAGCACAACTTACAACCAAGGGAGATCACTTGCCATAGCTGAACAGAAAGATAATTCGGAGCACTGACACCAGCAGAGCAGTTAATATGTACTCTTTTTGATACGTTGCCTTCATTTTCCCTTTTAGTGTGATGGGCATTACAGTTGATAGCTTGCAGAGGATGTATAGGATAGAGATATTGAGGCTATTTTATATCTGACTAGTCACATTAAGTCCTATTTTGTTCATTCATTGTATCCTCTGATGTTACCATTGTTAATCTGATACTAGTTTACGATGCAAAATTGTTATATCTGGACTAGCAATTCATCTTTTCATCGTCATCACCACGGTTGATAAGTGGAAAGCCTTCGGTTAAATTCTGAATCTTTATTAGCTTGGTGGATCTCAATTTATAAACGGTGAAGTCTGTAACTGTGTTTGTAGTTCCGAAAAAGTCTTGTACTGATATATATATCCTTTTAAGTGTATTGTTTTTTCCTTATAAACTTGGAAAAGTTGATCCTGTTGAGGAGGCAGCTGGCTTCATATCTCATGTCATCAGATGAAAGCCCTGGTCAGATCGTAAATGATTATGCCCCTGACTTGATCGCCATCCTGAGTAATATAGTCTGGCTGGGAGCCTTCGGCGAGCTTAAGTTTTTGATCAGGGCCGCTGGGTTCATGGAGGATCATCCCCCACAAAACTCATTGTAGACCTTCTCTGAGTATCTTCATTGGATCGATTTGCTGTTATGGACGTAATGATCAAGAGTGTCGAGAAGAGGGTCCTACTAGAGCGAAGGTCACCGAGTCTGCAGCTGAGGAGGGTGGCAAAGAAACGTGCAGGTTCATCCAGATCCAGGTGCTCCTAGCGCTGAATTTTCTGAAAATAGGAACAGATACGCAGGGACTGGGTATGTTTCTCAGTTTTCTTGGGGCTTGGTTTGCTTATGGTCAACGCGTTGTAAATTCCTGCTTCCTTCTTGCTGCCATCGCCAGAATTGAGTGTTTCTTCGACGTTGAAGTCTCTAGTGGTGTATTGGCCCATTGTGTTACCTGAAGCGCCCAAGTTATGTGTGTAGATATGCCCAGACATGAATATGAGTGGGTCTTAGGGAAGTAAAGGGCTTTTGTCTTGTAGTTGCATGTAGCACATATTAACGATACAACCACGTGAAGAGGAGGGAGAGTTGGATCTTAAGTCTAGGCTGTTTTTACTTAGATATCGGGTTACAATAACCTGGAAAGTAAATCGGGAGTGGCTTGTTCATGTTCATACTTTGAGGTGTTCATCAAATCATCATTTGGTGAGGAATTTTAGTGGAGTTAAATATTTGTGCGTCGCGGTGCCGCCTCAATTAATTGGGCGGCGTTTGTTCTCTTTGGGCAGGATGCGCAGATTAGGCAAGATTATCAGAAATTGGATTAAGTTAAACGATGGGAAGCTAGATCAATCATCGAATTTCGCACGTGGGACTGATGTTTAGTCGGAATAAGACAAAATAAATGGGTCGCACTTCTTCGCTCCTTCTTTGGTTAATACACTCGTCGTCATAATATTTTGATCATGTTATCCTTCCTGGGATCAATTTTTTTAGTCGATTATACCCAGACGGTCATTCAAGCTAAATGGGGGGCCATTTTGACGTTAGTCTCTCTCTTGCTTGTTCGTCATCCTTTTCTTCCTCTCTGCCTTCTCCACCTACGTCCTCCATTGCGCACCAGACCCCCGAAGATTCCATCAACTGTGCCGTTTGCTTGCTCAGCCACCTCGCAGCCTCGACCACCGTCATCCAGACATCGCTCTCTCAGCGACGTCATTCGCTTCTAGATCCTGAAGCTCTCGTCCTCACTTGGTCCGAATCTTCTGCGTTAGCCTACTCTCACCGATCCTGAATCTCGGGCACGTGAGGATGCTGGACAAGTGCTTGGGAGCTAGCTGGAGCTACCAGATCCGGTGGCAGTTGCAGCATGGTAAGGTGACTGTTATCGTCCTCCGCATCACCATTGGTCTCGGCAAGTTCGGCATGCCGAAGCAGGACTTTGACGACCTCCTCAACCCCTTCTACTTGCGGAAGGATGTGGAGCCCATCGTGTCCTCAAGAAGGTCCTCATCCTCACTGAGTGCGCCCAATCGTCGGCTTAGTTCTAGTCAATTCAGTGGTCGTCGTCATCAGACAGCTCCAAGACATTCAACATATGGAAGATCCTCGTGGAGGAAGGCGAAGAGAACCCTATCGTGATCATTACTTGTTAAAATCGATTAAAAATAAGATGGATTATGTAGGTTGCACGGTATTGCGATCTTTCACAATAGAGCTCTCTTAGATGCGGAGATTGCTACGTTTTGGGCTAAATTACCTTTGATTAGGAAACTATTGTGGTCACATTCAGCGATCGAGATCTTGTGGTGGATGGACAGTACTGCCATGGCGTTTGAGGTTCCATGGAGAGCTTTATACGCAAGTATCACTCACTGCAATAAGCTAGCGTTGAAAGTCAGATCGTTCATCCAATTTTGCATGTGGGACTGATATTTAGTAGAACTAAGACAAAAATAGTTAAGCTAAAATGGTGTTGCTTTTGGAAATTCATACCTTGAGCAAGCAAATTTTGCAAATAGCTTATTCTGGGAAATCATTGGTTCGGCTTTTCAGGTTTGGAGGGCATGATTATGCATGTCCTACTGAAATTAGGAGTGTCTTTCGTATGATGGACCATAATCTTTGATGCAACCATGGAGAACAAATTTGATGCGTCAAACAGATTTCTTGAGGAAAAGGAAAAGGCTACAGGAGTGGACGGGACTTTCATCATCTGTTGATAGAGATGGTCGTCATGAGGATAGGGATACACCTGCAGATTTTTGCATTCAATACATTGCCATTCCAAGAAATATATCGAACCGTAGATTATCAATTATGTTGCTCAATTGAAATTGCGGACACGGCAATTTGATGATCTATATTCAATGTTGTTCTTAGGCGCGCCAATAAAATGCTACGCAGGTAAAAGCCGTAAGTCGTTAGTACTGCTGTATAGCTACTATCTTAGCAAATCGGAAGGATTTCTCCTAACGTCGATCAAACTCTTTCATCTCATTAACATTATTTGGTATGGTGCTCAGATAGGATGAACTTAGTAAGACTAAAAGAATGGAGAAAAATACTTTCCAAAACTACTTAGTAACAATTTTAGGCGAAAGATGGCGCATGTAGCTCTGGGATAACGAATTGTTGGCAAAAGAAAACTATACATCTCTTTGAGCAAACGAAAACTAAAAATGTCTTCTGATCTGAGACAAATTCGGCTACCCCTATATTCGAGGTATAATAATTTCTTTGCGCATAATATTCTTCTGAAGGATGTCAAAGGTGCTTGGTATTTTGTGTGTTTGTAGATTGATCTAATTGAGGAGAGCAGAGGAGATTGAGCTTCTGGCATCGATGTGAGCAATGAAAGCTTTGTGAATTTCACTTATGTCAAGATTAATATTGCGTTCTTAGATCAGTGTCCTCTTTAAGGTTTAATGAGCGCAATTTGATTTTTATTTGGGTATTAAAGTAGCTATTCATCGTATAGAAACAATTCCAAGCGTAGAGAATTGAGGGCAGGACATTAAACATTACGTATGTACTTTTTTGGCCAGAAAGCAATTGTATGAATGAGTCGTATGTTATGGCAATGTTATCTATGATTTCACCGTCGTTGTGGGGTTAGGATGCCGCTAAACAAAGAATTCGTCCTACATGAAATCATCACGATTTAAAGTGAAATGTGATCTAAACGAGTTGAATTTTAATGGGAATCTCAACTATGGTCTTAACGAAGTGCTTACGACAGGATGGAGCCAACTGTGGACAATGTCGCATGAATTTATTTAGCTCATAAAATTAGAGGCACAGCAAATACAGACAAATTAACCATAACGAGCTTGCCAAGTATGAAAATTGCCGGAGATGGAGTCGCTAAAATAGACACAGCGATGTCTTAGGCCTGCTATATACACCATGATTGCAGAGAAATTAAATTATCCAATCAATCCTAAATTTATTGTGCAACGGATATTTCAGTCCTAATTTTTTTTAATTCATTCCTAATTCTGTAAATGATTTTCCAATGCAATACTTTTGGTCAATTTCGATCGAGAGAAATGCTGACTTGGATATCTAGTCCGTATTGGCCATCCTATATGGCCAGACTGGCATTTGACATGGATTGGGAATAAGCAAAACGAGGCCATTTTGCTTGAATTTCTTGATTTTTTTTTTCTCTTCTTTCCACGGTTCATATTCTTTCGTGGCTAAGTTTTCCGCCTCTGCAAGATCTCCGCAAGCCGCTGCCGCCACAAGTTTTCTGGCCGCTGCCACCGCCGCCACTGTTGAACAACATGCTCTGACATGCTCAAAGGGATGATGACAAAACCTACCAGTTTTCGTCCAAGAACCATGACTGGAAACGTCACAAACGAAAAGAAAAGAAGAAGACCGATCAGTCATCATCTAATTCTACATATCCAAGGAAAGTCACATTTGCGATGTCGAACCTTGCTTGTGAGAGAAAGACATTTCGCATTCACCACACTGCCAAGGAAGAAACACAGCATTGATTTAGGATAAAAAAAACCTAGAAAAGTACCGATTCAATCGCCAACCGCTGATCTGAGCATTGAGTGATGACGAAGTGCACTTGAATATACGGGGATAGTATAAATCATACATGTTATTGTCAAAGATCGAACATACACAAGAAATAAATTGATGTTCCGCGTAACGAAACTTGTTTCTCGACGGAAAAAATAAAGGGAAGCTCACACCTTACAACGAGCCCTCACACGATGCGACATGTGATACATGAAAATGAATGCAGCGAACCACAAATTATTGACGATCTGGCTTGATCGAAATTGCAGATACCGCAACTCGACGATTCGATATCCAATGCCGTTATCGGATGCGCAGATAAAGCAAGATTATCCAATACGTTATATCCGCCGGTGGCACCCAGCTGCAATAAGTTGGCGACGGAAAGTTAGATCGATCATCCAATTTGCACGTGGGACTTATATTTAGTCGGACTAAGAGAAAAAAAAATAGTTTTAGCTGAAATGATGTCGCTTTTGGAAAATTTCATACCCTTAGCAAAGACGAAACTCTTGCAAATAGCTTATTCTGGTAAATCGCTGATCTGAGATCTCAGGTTTGGCCGGCATGATTACGCATCTCAACTGCAATTAGGAGCGTTTTGCGTGTGAAGGACAATGAATCTTTGAATGAAACCGTGGACAACAATTTGGATGCATCGGTGGGTTTCTTGAGGAAAGGAAAGACTTCGGAGTCGGCGGAACTTCGTCATCGCCGACAGTGATGATCGAAAATAAGGATATTGGTAGGCTCAAGAGTAATAAGCTATTGAGGCGTGAAGCATCAAAAGATGAGGGCTGAATATATAGGCAAAGAAATGGACCACTTCTTTATTAGGGGATACACCTGCAGATTTTGCATTCAATACATCCCATTCCAAGAAAATATAAATGGTAGGTTAGGTAGGAATTGTATAATCCACTAATATGACAGAGCACGTCCTGTGGTCATCACTGATATATATATATATATATAAGTATGTAATAATATGTATGTATGTATGGAGAAGAAGAAGACGATGTATCGAACATAGATTATTAGTTATGTTGCTTGATTTGAATTTGTGAATTGCGCGCGGCAATTTCATGATCTATATTCAATACCGTGAGGAGATATTGGGGAGATTGAGCTTCTAGGATCGATGTGCGGAATGAAAGCTTTGTGATTTCACTAACGTTAAAAATCGCATTGTTAGATCATTGTGTTCTCTAAGGTAATAACGTATAATTTGATACTACTTTGAGATTTAATTTGCAAAGGGTTTTGGATCGCTAGCGTTACTAGTGCTTTGAGAACTATGCAATCATGGAAAAGATAGGCCTTGTCATTCATCATATCGAAACAGTTTCGAAAGCAGTAGAGAATTGAAGGCAAGACATAAAGATTACATCTCAAACGGGGCTGGAATTTCTAAAGGGAAGATGCCAGCACATGCAAATTTTACCTAATTTAAGCAGAAAATACAGCTCCCGCTACAATTCCTTAGTATTAGGGTAGGGTTAAGCCAAAAACAAATTCTAACGGGTTTGAATTTTGAGGGAATATCGTTAATGGTTTTTACCACAGTGCTTACGGCAGGGTGGAGCCAGTTGTGGACGATATTGCGTGAATTTTATTTAGGCTCATTAAGCACAGGAAATATTGCCTAATTAACCTTGATTTGCTTGCCATCCGAGGAACTGGCCGAAAAAACAGATCGCTAAAATATCGACCCAGTGATCACTTCTTGATTAGTATTTATGAACATGTGGAAGACTTTAGATATGCATCGATATTCTATTTCGATGGTCGTAAGAATTTTTTGTTTTTTTAATTGTGGATAGGTCATTACATAGAAGGTAGCATGTTGTTTTTTTGTTTTTTTTTTTTTTTTTTTTTTTTGTTTTATTTTTTTTTTTTTTGTTTTTTCTTTTTTTTCTTTTTTTTTTTTTGCTTTTTTGTTTTTTTTGTTTGTTTTTGTGTGGGTTTGTTTGGTTTTTTTTTCTTTTTTTTTTTTGTCACCAAAATTTGATAAGGTCAGCGATATGGACAGGCACGTGATAAGGTGCAAGGGTAATGTTAAGCACGTGAGGCCAATGTCGACGACCATAGTAATTGTCATCGGCAGTGAACTGAGCGATAGTTGGCAAGGACAACTGGTCAAGAAGGGGAGACGAATTACTGATTTAAGACGCCAGGAGTAGGGTTGGATACCGTAGAAGGCATCATGGAGTAGTTATGAAAGTTCGGATGAAACTCCTGGTGATTGAAGCCAAGCAAAGTCCAGGAAGTCGTGTGGGACTTACGCATTCGCATGAATGGAAGAATGTCGTTCGAAAACCTTGAAATGAGTGAGGATGAGTAAATCGATCGTAATGAATGATTACGAGCCAACGGTTCACGTTGGTGTCCTTCAAGACAAAATTTGTTTCCCCGTCCGCCGGTATACAAAGGTTCTCGGATAATTGCCTCTCAGGATAGACACGGATCGTCTTTCCTACGAAGCGATACTTCTTTAAGGGAAACTTTCGAACTCAACTTCGTAGGAAATTGCGCAATGAATTTATGGGAGAGTGCCTAACGTATGTGTGCGTAAGTGTCCGTTCATAGAAAAATGAGGAATAAATAGTCACAATTCTAATAAGTAATGAAGAGTCACAATGAACCTAAAAGTCGCGTTCGGTCACGACGAACCAAAAGGTCGCATCCCATCGAGACGAATCGAAAGGTTGCCTCTGGTCATAAATGGTCGAACCGAATCGAACCAACTGATAAGCGATCACGAACAGACACATTTGTTCGGAAAAAAAAAATTCAAAGACGAAAACATGTCTGTTCAGGTACTAATTTATTGTGCATGATCGGTGAAAATAAACTGATGGAAACTAATGGGTTGAGTCCAAAAAAAATAATAATAATAATTGGACTTAGACCCAGGCCCCGTTCGATCTGAGCCAAGTTGGCCGCGGCACACCCGTGAATCGACCCAACTTTGTGTAGTTCATCTTTCCTCCACAGAAGTTAGGTGCGCCTTAGGGCCCAAGCCTATTTGAAAGACTCCACTAAATAAACTCATCTTTCATCCATCTTCTATCCAACGTGGAACTACATTCATCTACACTTCTCATTCGCTTTTTGTGGGATTTGGAACACTAAAATCCCAGCAAGTCGTGGAGTAAGAATGAACGTCTCTGATCCACATTGCCTATTAAATTCCAACGTGTGCAATTGTTGTGCACCCTAGATGCCTTGCCTCAATTAAATTCTAACATTACGTCTTTACGTTTTCATGCTTTGTCATTAATTAAATCCTCACATAGTTTGTGCACGTGATTTCTTTAAAGTGTTTCTATTCTTACGCTTTGTCGTCAATTAAATTATGGCATAGTTCGTGTACATGCAATCCCATTTGAAAGGAAGTTATCGATTAATCTTTTTTCACATGTCATAGGTCCAGTCTAGAGTCGCCGCGGAACCATGCCGCCTCCAATAAAACCCGGAGAACAACTTCCGTGGAAGACGTTCCGTTGCCAATCGAATTCGAGCAAAATACGCGAGGCCAACTACCCGGGACGATACAGTTGATGGAGATTGTGACCACAAGTTTTCATGTATGATTACATTTTGATGTTCTTGGTGTGTAGTGAGCTTTTCTCTGATTCTCAGCAACAAAAAGAGCATATGGAAGTGAGAGCCGAGAGGAGAGACCGAGTGTGAGAGGAGAGGGAGAGAGAGAGAGAGAGAGCACTTTGAATTAAAAAGAAGAAAAATCGCTTTATATAGTATAATATAAATCGGTCCGATTGGTCCGGGTGGGCGGCTCTCCTCTGACCCAAACCGGTACTCACTCGTTCCAGGAAACTAAAACTGAAAACCGAATCAATTTTCATAGGAACCACCCACAATCGGCCGGTTAAGTCCGATCCGGTCCGGGTAGTTCCGGTTCTTTTACACGCCGCTGTATTTGGAGAGCGGAAGGGGCGTTGCTGAACTCTGATGGGCTGGGTTTGGTGGCAACTGGCAGTGGATTTTGAGCCAGAAGGTGCTTCCTCCCTCTCTCTCTCTCTCAGTTGCTAGAGAAGAAAAGTTGAAGGTGGTCCAGAGATATGGCGAAGGATCGCGAGAGGAAGAGGCCCAACATACTCGTCACGGGCACGCCCGGACGGGGAAGACGACGACGGCAAGCGCCCTCGCCGAGGCCTCCCAGCTCCGCCACGTCAGCGTCGGCGATCTGGTCAGGGACAAGGGCTTGCACGACGGCTGGGACGACCAGCTCGAGTGCCACGTCGTCAACGAGGACCTGGTAAAGGCCAATGAAACCCTAGTCATTGTTGCCACTGTTCGCTCGCTGTATGTTTGCGCTGACGGGTTTTACTTGTTTCGGTGGGGTACATGCCGGTTATTTTGAGAGGCTCGCGTGGGGTGATTCAGTCGATTCTCTGCGGGGCTGCGTAGTTCTTAATTGATTGTGCTTTGAGCTGGGTTTATCTGATTTTTTCTCTTAAATAAAGGCAAACCTGTGGAGGGCGTAGGAGAAGGTGATTTCAGTTAATTAAGGTAGCAATCAAATTATGAATTGAGAACCTTCAATTGGAGGATTGATGAATGTCAATCGAAAGGACAGTAAATTATGAATCTTTTAACGCGCTTGTCGACAGTGAGCTGCCAAGTGTTCCTAGGGTGTGCGTCTCGCCGCACCAGCCATAACCCTCTTTTAAGGATTCGTCATTGTTTGTGGAGATGCGGTTCTTGATGATGACCCGCTAACTATATAATCGATGAGCCTCCCAACGCATGGTTTTGTTCAAATAATTTCGGATGCTGGCTAAGCTGAAGTGGTCATGAGCAGCACAATGGGGTTCAGCATTTACAGTGAGAGCTAACAGAATTTTTTCAGCACGGTTGCTTTATGCATTGGAATACTACTGCTGTTGTATCTTGTTTTGGCTGCTGCCCTTTGGCGTTGGAAAACGATTGCTGTCGTGTCTGGTTTTGGTTACTGCTATCAATGAACACTTAACCCTGTTGTGCACGTTGGAGGATTTAATTTTCAGTCGAGTGCAGATGAACTTGTAGTGAAACCTTCTTAAAGTTGCCTGTGAATGTATCTTCTTCTATTTCACCATATCCTCGCTTGATTGGTCTCTTTGCACATCTTTAGTGATCTACTGCAGTAAATAACTTGTCGGAGTTGCAGTCGATATGGGAGGTTCATTTCTTAGTATTGATGTTAGGTATGTGATGAGCTCGAGGATGTGATGGAACAAGGTGGGAACATTGTGGATTACCATGGGTGCGACTTCTTCCCCGAGCGATGGTTTGATCTTGTCGTTGTGCTTCAAACTGACAACACTATCCTCTATGATCGCTTGAGCAAGAGGTAATGCTCACTGGATTTACTTTCTTTGACCTTAAGTCTCGCTCAATTGATATCTCTGCATGACTTCATCATGGAATGTCTCTCTCATATGTCAGAGGTTACACTGAGTCGAAGCTCTCCAACAACATAGAATGTGAAATATTCCAAGTACTGTTGGAGGAAGCAAAAGAAAGCTACCCTCAAGACATAGTTTTGGCTTTGAAGAGTCACACCGTGGACGACATAGACAGCAACGTAGCTACCTTGACGGAGTGGGTTAGGCAGTGGCATCCCACCTCGTGATGCCAATTTTTTTTTAAGCTCTCCCGTGTCCTCTGCTTCTGCGTTCTTTTAAGTTTTGAATTTCAAACGAGTTACTCTTTTTCTTCCCCTTCAAAGTCTCAGTTGGACGAATCAGTTTTGGTGAACCGTGGCTGATAGTGATGACAGTGTTTGAAAGACATGAGACGGAGGCTAATACAGTTCTGTATTCAGTATTCAGAGAGGTGATTTGTCAGTGGTGAAATCAGGTTGAATGTGGGGCAATATTTTCTTTCGGCACAGTGCTCCAAGTTCTTGCAATCTTAGTTGAATTTATGCCAGCCATTACCTCAAAGGGGGCCAAAAAAAAAAATCACGTTTCTTCAGTGTGGGGAATTTTCTTCAGCCGATGCAAGTGAATTATCACACTTGTAGTTTTCAGATTTCGCCTTTCAACCAATGAAAGGGGCAGGACTTGATCACTAATGCTAGTGCAGCAATTTCCATGGACTCGGAGATGTGATATGCATGAGTGACCTTGCCCGCGAGAATACAGGGGAATTTTAATATAACTCTCTAATAGCGCTAAAAAATTGCAAAGTAGATGCCACTATGAGCAACTGTACTTTGGGTGAAGTGGGCATGTATTCCCGAAGATCACGGGCCTAAACTTTGCCTGCTAGTGAAAGAGTTCGGCAACGCTCAGGTGAGATTTAGCTTAGAATAGATCGAGCACATGTGATTTACCAGAATGGATTTACATCTGCACATGTGATTTACCCGAATGGATTTCAGATGGAGGGCGGCATACGAAACGGGTCAGATGACACTGCAGAGGATTCGTGCTGTCGTGAAGACCATTATGCCTTTGGGTCGTTATAACCCTGATCACGACAGGGTTAGGTCAGGATGTCTCAAGCGGGCAATTCGAAGCTGCAAGGATGCAACTCATCCACCAGCCTTTGCTCTTTCTCTGTGTCTCTCGGTAACCAGCCTTCGCTATGGGTGCTCGCACTCGAGATAGAGTGCGTGTGTGCTCATGTGCAGCCAACACTAACTGGTTCACGACAAGATCAAAGGCAGGTTATGCATTACTTCTCCAGAGGACAGGATATGTTCCGTTCGATCACGTATCATCCTTGAGTCCCCAAATACGATAAATGAAAGCCTCGGGCTATTCGACTTGCAATCCAATCCTAAAAACTCATGTAAGCAACTGAGGACCACCTAGGACACCATCTTGGCCAAGTTCACGTGGGCACCAAATCTGATCAAAATCAAACAACTCCCAGCGATCATGCCAGCACTTCATCTGGGCAAAATCAATTTTCTGTAACTCAATGTTAATGAGCTTGTAATGTAGTCTCATACATTTCCTAGGAGTTGTATAATAGCACAACAAAAAGAGAAAGGAGTACCAGAGAAGTAAAATTAAATGTACTCCCAGGACGTGTGACGTGTCTACCCACTCAAATTTTTGCCGCTCTTTACATTTGCTTCAAACTCAAATCTCCTGGCACGTTCCCTCTTCTAAGCTGCTCTACTTGGCTTGCTCGACAACCTTTTATCATCACCTTCATTTTTTCCTTCCTTAGCCATATCCCCTTGGGCTTCTATACTTCCATTGACTTCTTGTCTTCCTAGTTGCACGTCTGATTTTTCATTCAGGGAAGCACTCGGGCTATGATCAAGTTTCCCCATACTGTTTTCTCGGGTCTCTGGAATAAGGTTAATTTCAGTGGCACTAGTAGATAAGTGTCCAGGAGAGGACGGATTACCAGAGCCGGGAGGAGGAAGGAAGACACCAGTTCCGGGAACTGGGGGATGAGGTGGTGGATGGCGTGGAGGAGCCGCCGTCCATCCGGCCGAAGCAGCTGCGATTGGTACTGTGGCTGGGAAAGGTATGGCTTGCACAACAGTTGGAGACATTAGGAGGGGCTGGATACCGTTTGGCGTCGGTATTGGTGGATGAATAGGAGGTGCCAACACATTAGCCGTTGAGGCGGATGCGAATTGCTTCGATCCTGCAGGATGAGGAACATTGTTGAAAGATCGTTGGGAAGACGGGACCCAATGAGAAGGTTGAACTACAGTCGGTGGCGAAAAGCGGTTTTCGCCATGTGTGGATTTCTTTGGCTGACATTTTGTGAAGGTGATGAGTATCCGTTGTTTGCGAAGGGACGGAATTGCATGCTTAGCAAAATCTGATGATTTTCCTTGCATCACAAGGAGTGACCTGCAGTAAATTTTTGGAAGATTCTCAATTTGTCAGATACCATGAAGCATTATCTTTGTCTAGAGCAAAATGATGAGCAATAAGAACTGACATGATGTGATAAATAAGGAAAAAAGAACCATATAATGACTTTGATGCTAATCAGCCCCTCCCAACTACAAAGAAGCTGAAATGTGATTTAAATCCCAACACATCCCTACATTGAAGCCAATAAAAAGTTCTTTCCTACAGCTAGAGAGAGAGAGAGGGAGAGAGTGTAAACTGCTTACCCAGGGGCAAGAGACAGCTTGAGAGCGCCTTTGAAGTCCCCTGGTTGGTTTATTGCAATGACTCTCCCAAATGTCATGTCACATTCTGTTAAAAACAGAACACAAACTGGACGCCCGTACCAATGTGGCCAAGAGTGAGGCTGTGAATGGTCACCCTGCATGAAGCAAATATAAGAAAACTTTTCATAACGTGACCACATGTTTTTAAATAATAAAAAAACCGATACTAACCTCATTAAAGAAATCAATGATGCAAGAATCGGGCTTCACTGTCATGATCTGCATGCCAACTACACGTTCAATAACATCTTGCAGTAAGGCAGGGATAGTTCTGTCTGCAAAGATGAACACAAAGAAGCCGGATGATACATTTTATTTTTTTTGACAAACAAAATCCTCAATAATTGGATAAGATATTCAGTTAAGTAGATATGCCTCTAGCTATTCCGACATTCTCTACTTCAATAGGTGCATCAGCAACTGGCACGCCTAGTTGAATCATCTCTCTGCCATGTCCCTTCATGGGTCTCTTCGAGGCTACATACGTGTGACCTGTTTCTCATCAAAAAAGAGATTTGCAGGAGGAGCTTGCTTATACACGTATTTATATGTGTGAAAAAGAATCTCCAATGGCAGTCTGAAGTAATCAAAACCTCTTCCTCCTGAAAGCTAAGTCAATAGAAATGACTAAACTTGAAGGAAATCTGATTTCCATTTCCCAAACATATGGCATGGGAGAACACGGCTACAATCAATACTTTTAATAAGCATCTGATTTTTTTATCAAATAATACACTCATTGCAGAAAGAAGGCAATCATTGGAGAAAATTCAAACAGCGAATCTCATCAAGGAAACAAGTACAGAATTTTAGTTTCTATCCCTATTCATATTCTAAAGAAAGATAACTGCAGAGGTCAATTCCTGGCCTTTTGAGGAAGATGCAAATCGACATCCTTCATTTATAAAGAATTCCCCCTAAAGCAAAATGTCTCCAAACCAATTCACTCGAGTGAGAGAGAGGAGAGTGGCATGTGGTGTGTAAGGAAAAGCAAATAAAGCACAGGTATTTGCTTATTCTACTCTCAGAAAACAACCAAATCTGCAGCATTCCTCATGCAAATCGCCAATACATCGATTCTCCTACTTCAGTACTAACTCAAACAGTGATATTTTTAAAGTCAATCAAGAGACCCGACATCCCTCTTCAATTTGGAATCAGTTGTTCTAACCAATCCAGGTTCATTTTTTCTGTAAAGGTAATTCGTTTTGACCCAAACCTTAAACAAAGAAGTTTTTCGGAGCTCAAACTATGAAGCTAGATCACGATATTTCATAAATCTGACTATCCATGAGACAAAGTGCCTTTTGCAGCGGTAAAAAAATTATACGTTTTTTCGGATAGAAATAGTATTCCACCAATCGAGTCACAAGTATCTAACACTTTCATAGCTAACATTTTCACATGAAGTGGTGATGAAAGGCCTAACTTGTACAAATCTTTCCATTTTGAAACAATATTCTTCTCACTCAAGCCAATCCCATTTAGTGGGAAAGAGCTTGATTTATTGTTTTTGTTTTTGTTCTCACAAAAATTAACAAAACATGTCGACAATAACGCTACAGCAAAGTCTTGAAACATCTAAATTAATTTCGCCTGTTAATGTAGGATTTGGAGTGCAATAATTAAGGGAAGTAAACTGCAAGAAGCTGGATTTTGTTGACAGTTTTCATCGCTGACATATTGCACAATGATTTAATTAAATGGATGAATGACTCTTGAGAAACCATTTAAGGGGACACTTAAAGCAAAAAGAATACCACAATCAAAATCCACTTGAGTTTTCCTCAAGTCAGACAGAAAAGCATTGAGAATCCTAAACGCAAACAACCATCATCATTGTGGAGTGATGTTTTGTTGTAAACTTTTTATAATAAGTATTAATTATCTTCTCAAAAAGAAGATTCCAGTACATCATAAATACACAAAGACAAAGAGAGAAAAAGAAAATAATAAAAAACTCAAACACAGTAAACACAGCCATAGCAAGACGACTAGAAACAAAATGAAGAACACAGGGCAGTAGCAACAGAAGCTTCAGCTGCCTCACATAATCTTTGCTTACAACTCCAACCCTACTCTAGCATCAAATATTAACTGGATAAAATCTGCAGTCGAAATAACTCTCATAGTGAGAGAATCTTGTTGAGAGTTGATAGTCCCAGACATAAGTAGTTCAATTAACTTAGTTGCCATAACTAAATACTCTCTAATAGGAAAATCATTTAGTCTTACTGCCCACAACCTGTAGGAATGTTATGACAAGATGTCAAACAGCATCCTCCAACAGGTTCTGTGTATGCAAAAGAACCACCATAGTAAATAGCAATAGTTCAGAGTTTAAGAATGGACATAGCACTCCTAAGAGATAATAATGACAACACACAGATGCTTGTACAATTAAATGATGCTAAAGTTTCATAAAACTTGCCTTGAGATTGTCCTTTTCTTCCTGCTGCCCTTAAATCATTTGCCAATGAAACGAGTTTCTTGACTTCTTTGTCATCCAATAGTGATTCATATAACTTCAGTCCATCAACTGCATTGACCTACACATCAAAAATATCGGATTCCTATAAGTGGTCGGAAGGAACAGAACCTTTTCCTTGCGAAAGCCTTCATGCTGGAAAAGAAAGGTTAATGAAATAACAATTGAGGACTGAAACAGAGAGTTACCGTCCTTCCATCAACCAACTCGTTAGCATCAAAATATTTAGGAACAGCATCAACGCCCTGCTTCATGTTAGAGTTTTGGTCTGGAAGAACATTAAAGAATAAATAATAAATAAAGAATTAGTTTTGTAGCCAATTATGACAGTCTGAACCATTATTATGGATCCCTTTGGACAATGGGGAAAATCGGCAAAGGATGTCAAAAAAGATCAAAATGACAACAGAGAAGTCATGATAAGAGACATCAGTCAGCATAATACATTTATCCTACGTAACAATTCTTACTAAAGCCAAGAGTATGACTAAAGAAATCAAAGTTTTGCCCTATTTCAACTGCAATCCATCCCCCAACCACTCAACTAGAAAGCACATAAATCCAAATCAATATTAACAAGAGGACTACCTCTAGAGGGTATTGTGGAGCTATGACTTGTCATCTCAGCTTCAGATTTGGCATTATCGCCTGGAACTACCACTGTACTACCTGAATCCTTCAAGCTAATATTAGCAAAAGATTTTGTGGCAGGG
>JAGVVM010006864.1:0-23041 GCA_019149425.1 Psidium friedrichsthalianum
CCCTTATCTCTTCTTTCCTTCTGTGCGGATATCTTGCGACTTCGTCATTGTTCTAAATGAACTGCTTCTCCAGGTGGCATGCATAAATGTACGGGCCGAATCTACTGTCGAATGAATAAGTATATCCCAAGACTTGCTCTGCGTGTGTATATCCTAGTGGAGACTACCTGTTAGACTTTGCCTCAGGACTTTTTTGTTTCACACGGCTTTTTCCAACAAAAGCCTGGGACTCCTCCAATCATAAGATGATGAACTTTTTTCTACGCATGCCACATGTGATATGTGTGGTATGGATAGACTTAGACACAGCGTCTATCGTTATGTATTGGTATTCTCTGGCATTCCCCAAGATGGGATTGGGCAAGTTGATGTAACGTCATCATGGATTGCATCATGTCTATAGGTACATTCCTTCTTCTGTACAATGAATTGTGTTTTAGGAGTCCGTTTGAAGTGGTCACGATGTGTGGTAATTGTCTTTTTCCTTGATAATTAGTGCCATCAGTACTAAGGGTTTCTCCGCCTCGTCTGATCGGACTTATTTACTCTTCCCTTGTCTGCTTTTCACAACTTCATTTCTGATTACCTTGACCTTTAAGAATTCAGACTTGTACTCATACAGGGTACGGCTACCCATACCTATATCTTCAATAAGGTAGAAGGTAATAGAAGTATAGAGAACTCAACTCTGCAGTAGTTTTCATGGGTGATTGCCTATAGCAATCTAGTATATTATCACAATATATCATGGGCCCTCTCACTTGACGCAGTGGACGGGCGATTTGGGGTGCATTTTGTCTTAAGACAGACTTCATAGTTGGAGTAGGGATTCAAAACCAGATTGATCTGATAAATTCCCTTATTGCTTAATCTTTTTAATCGATATCCTGTCCATATGACCTAATTCGACGGTGCACAGTTGACTTAGATTAGGATCACGAACTTTGGCATTTATCAATGGCAGTTTCCGTTATGTATGCTGATGTCAAGGATTGTAATGGTCATACCAGACATGTCATGGTAAAAGACTCATTGGTCAACTAGCTGAATCACGACCTTTCTATTTTGGAATTTAGCATAATTTCCTGTTGGAAGGAAAATTGTATTCTCTCTTAATTCTGGCTAGATGCTAATGAGTTTATGTTCCAGAACTCTCCATGTTAATAGTTCTGATACGCCATTGCATTCCCTAAGCGACATGTCCATGACAAGTCCTATACTCTGACTAGCCCAGTTGCTCCATTACGCAAAGTCAGAATGCATCTCCTTATGTGTCCGCCCAGACATCGCAGGCTGATATTTAGATTCCTACAATACTATGTCAGATGTATGGTGATTTGCACTGAAGATGGGAACCACATAGGCTGGGTATTGTGTACTAACCTAGGATTAGTCTCCATATCACGAATCATACTCTACGGGATTGATCCTAATTCTGCTTACCTTTAGCTACAGCAGAGTACTGCTTATAGTTCCCCTTTCATATGGGCCCCAGCGCTCCCCCATTAATGATAGTGGTCCTTTCCACTTTGATGTAGTATAGGCTTTCTCGAACTTATTTCGTTCATTTGCAAAGAATTCTTAACTTCTTCGGAAGGGACGAGTTCATTAATGGCTTTCCATTTAAGCCTTTTGTCATATGTTTCCTCTCGTTACCATTAACATGCATGAGGGTCGTCTAGGCCAGGTCTTCTACATGTTATGCAATTTTGTAATTCTGAACCAAAGCTGAGATGATTCCAGCAAAAAGGGAAAAATTGAAGGATCATCACAGCTATATTATCCTATAATTGAGGTTATACCTTGCAGAGCTCTTAATGTGCACAGATACATCTGAGAACATTGAATCCTTAACGGTGTCACCCTTGTCATCTTTTCATGCTGTACAGTAGCTTTTGATAGCTCGGATTCTGCGGTCCACGACTATTCGGTGCAGATCAACTTAACTCATTCAATATGAGAGATAATCGACCTTATGCTGTCTATGTTCTTACTTTCTTTTGTTGAATTCAGTATTCCTGGACGCCAAACAATAACGACCTAGACCTTTAGGTGTTACCTCATTTTCCCTTTCATAAGTGTCCCGCTTTGTCTGTAGTCAACCCATACAGGAGTTTGGGTTGGCAAGTCCTTACCAGCAATATTCGGCTTCTCCATACAAGGATCATCTTCAACTTTGACACCAATCATTTGAAATTTGGACCAGTCAAGCGTTCTGTTCAGAATTGAGGCAATCCGATTTGGGATTTAACACATTTTTCCACAATTATGACAAAATCTGGTGCAACAAATTAAGTCCCGTTAGTATTGGGTCTTCTGATTACTCACTATTTTGATTTGGCCTTTAATGAATAGTTCTCCAACTGAAATTTATTGTAATCTTAAGCTCCCTAGTGCGCAATGGATACAGGCTTGTTGGAGGCCAGACTCATAGTAGGGGATTTGGAGTCACCATCAGTCTAATGGGTACCCACCTCACCTGAATTAGAATATTGGGCGATTTGGCTACGTGACTAGATAGTGGATCAACCTAGTTTAGGCATCATACATGCGCTCCCAATCATTTTCGGCATCGTGGAAATCACGAACGGTCTCACTTTGACATTTAATTGTAACCTCGAGATCATTTTCATCTAACACCACCGTTACTTGCATACAGTTGAAGATACAAGTACAACTCATCGCCTAACATTTATTGGAGATCGCCTGGTTTCATATCCATAAGCATCCAGTTCTTTTTATGGATTGGTGCCTTTGCCATAGACTCGGCCATTGCTCCCAGTATCCATGATGATCGTCACGAACTCACTAGATGGAGTATCAAGTCCGTCGAAGAGTGGTGAGGCCAAAGTCATACCGATACAACTTATCTACTTCAATTGATGAGTTTTAGTACTCAACATAGTCTCACCTCTATATATCTATCATTTGCTACCAAGTCCTGCAAGCAACGCCATTAGCAACCATACCTCCAACGATATAACCTGTCCGGCGGCATGATAAGAAATCGTCTAAATATCACATACGATATCATAAACATTCTCGAGTCTCAAGAACTTCACGATTAACTTGGCAAGACAATTTGCAACATCCAATATCATAATTGGAAAACAGAGCCACAGAGCATGTACAACGAACCAGGGAATGCCCTAAGTCTAGCACGGGCGCGTCACCAAGGTATGAGTTTTGGTTAGATGCCCTTATTCTGAGTGCTAAACCAAATTTAGCTCATTGCTGAGTTTGTTTAACGTTAATCATATTGATATCGGTTTTGTCTTCTGCAACAAACAATTTAATTTTGCCAGATTACCGAGGAAAACGCATACCGCTTGGTCAGATGTGGTGGCCGAAGCCTTTGGGTCGTGGTGACGCGTGGGTCACAAGTGCGTGGGATCGCGGTTTGACCCTCACGTGCCCTTGGCGTTATTCGTGCCTTTGGCCGGAGGTTCCCTTTTAGCATACTCCATCCGGGGGTCAGTGCCGATAAATCTCGGGGCCCTTATAGCAATCAGACATGTATTGAGGTCAAGGTCTGTCAGATTTCATCATTCGAAGACCCAACGAACGCTTTCAAATATCGTCAAAACCTGAATCAATAGTACGGGGTTCTAAGCGTACTCTGTCCCTATGTTGGATTTCCATAGGTCCCGGGAGCTTTGTGTGGAAAATGTCATAAACTACGAATAAAATAGATTCAACACGCCCTAAGATCTCGGAGCATCATTTTTACTATCGAAATCGAATTTTGGAAATGAGATTAGAAACGGCCCTTCATAGCTAGTATTGCGATGCGATCTCGTCTTCAACCAATGGAAACACGACTTTAAGTATCCGAATTGGTTGATTCTCGAGCTCACTTTCTCACAATGTCTGGTATGTATATGTTTGAATCTCTCAAGTTCTAACCTTGGAGTCTAAGGCCCATTACCCCTATTTATAGAGGATTAGAGAGAGGGAGAGAATGAGGGGGGAGGGGCGGCTTATACCGCTCCTCCAAATTGCCTCATGTGGCGACCAATGGGAGGCCGCCACGTGGACTCCTAGCTGGCTCCTCTAGCTGGCCTACGTGGCCAGCTGGCTACTGGTCAAAGTGTAATTGTCGCCTTTGACCAGCCACGTGGGCCCCGCTAAGGGGCGGTGTTAAAGGCAGCAATTTTGCTACCTTTGACCAACCCCCGTCGGCCGGTCGGTGGGCTAAATGTCGTCGTTTTGGCGATAATCCTCATCCACGGGCTCTAGACATTCTAGGCTTGATGCCCCTCAAGTTTCGTGATCAAATCACGTGGTTGAGGTGCCAAATGTCTCTATCAAATGGATAGAAAATCCTATCCTACTTTTGACTTTTCAAGGATAGCCTTTCTTATCCTTTCTCTTTGGATAACAATCCTTATCCAATGATGATGCAGGTATGTAACCATAACATCATCCATACATCCATGTCATGCCTATGTCATCAATTTCGTTCTTTAGTGAGCTTTCGAAAAAGAAAATATGTTTTAACTCCTTTTGACTATCCAAATAGTCCTATCGCATTCTCGCGATCTCGTCTTCGTTATGGACGTCGCCAGTTATTGGTTAAGGCGTGTAACATCCCTAGGTTCACTCCTGAACTGGCAGTGGGATTCCTCAAGGAATTGATGTCCCAAATCAATCCTTAGATCCCACAAATCGTGAGTGACGTCTAGTAACATATCGCGGCTACCTAGTCAGAATGAAGTAAAAGGACAAAGTGAACTTATTGGCCTTGGTTCGGTGTTATTCAATCCTTCTGTCTTACAATATTCCGAATGAATAAGGGCCATGGATATCTGAGTCAAACCTACAAATTTGATCATATGTACAAATCTATCTAACATGCATTTAGCGAGACTCCTCTCGACTTCTACCTTGGCCAAGAACTTTCTAATGCACCATCACGCATAGATTGCATAGGATATCAACCTCATCTTATGAGGAGACAGATCACAACTGTTGCCCACGCCTGTGACTTCGTATATGAAGGACTGTGACCATCATGCACAAAGGCGGATCAATGATCGGCCAATATCGTACCTGTAAACCACGGCCATCCAATATACAAACCAGCATTGTGGCTCAGGTCTGAGGATCATTAACAACCAAAGCCAAGAGCGATTGAGACATTGACCAAGTACGAAGCCTCCATATTAGTCTATCGCTCTTTTGTCACATTCAGTAGATTCGATCGAACTCGTTTCGATACGAACACCTGTGTTCTAGCTTAGACGTCTAGCGTCCGATGACTTGTGACTCATCATCCCTATTAGGTATCCAATGCTCAATAGCGAGGCTGCAAACATACTGGTCTCAAACGGCTCGTAGATGCCCAATTCACGATCCTTTGACCATGAACCAATTTGAAGATCAGAGAACACCTGATGACCCACCACACATATTCTTGACGCCTCAAGAATGGGTTTCAGTTCCAACTGATCTAATGGACTTTATTCATCTAAAGTAAAGGGACAAGATGAATAAACAAGCGTCTTGCCATTAACATGATATCAATATTACAATATTTATGCCATACATGTGACCATCACATGATTGCTTTAGGGCATACTCCTAACAAATTACCCCAAAATTACAAGTATATAAGGGTTTTCATACATTTTCCTATCCTTAAAAGCCTCAAACAATAAATATACCGAAGTGTAGATAATTTTTATACGAGTATTGTGGTATCAAGAACACCTCAATCAGAGCCTAGACAGACCTACACACGTTGCTTGAAATTTCGATGAGTATGCTATACGTGTCGGTGTATGATCCAAATTGGAACAAGGTTGGGTAAACTCGATCAATGGTCCACCCAGGTCGGGTCAACCCAGAAGCATGATGTCACCTATGCTATGTTACTATAACATGTGGCAGTTGTGCATCCTGATACATGGCGTACAGGTAAGATATCATGTGGCACACATGTAAGCTGCCATGTGGTCGTCAACGCCCATCATCCAGAGGCAGTAGCCACTGATGACAACTACCACGTGGCGGACTCTCGCAAGGTAGTCACCAACAAAGGCGGTGCCTCCTAGTGAGTAAGCAGGCGCACACAAGAGTTACACTCGTTACCTCGCTTGTGCGTGAATCCTATGCACCTAAGGGGTTCCTCTTTACTTTATATACTAGTGTGGATCTTTGTGAAAAGTTAATAAGTTTTACTTTGAAAAGATGACAGAATGAGTTGGCCCAAAGAAAATATAAAGAATAAATCACAAAACGACAAATAATAAAAATTTTTGTACATTGTCACTATTTCTAGTGAGGGTTATTGTTGACAAATAATGCAGGAATTATAAATTTCAGTTAGGGCTATTGTCTTGAAATAACACGAAAATTAATGGATTTTGCAATTAGAATCTACTAGGTGATGAAGAAGATTAATAGAGAAAGAAATGATAATAAATGTTAGAGATTAGCATGGTTTGATCCAAGTGTTTGTATTTAATCCATGGGAAGAGTCGACCTCAAAGAATCCACTATCATTGGAAAGTTCTCATATTGTAATTAATCACTTCATCTCTAATGTGATTCACAAAGACCCAATGCACAAATCCTGACAAGCTCTTGTGTATCTTTTGCTAAAGTTTCGCTGAAAATGCCCTAAGGAAAAGATCTTACAAAACTGAGTTGGTGTTATTTTCAAAATATGAGGGCTATCCTACATCGGTTGTGGAAGGGCCTTGTGGTCAATTCATAACTATGAGGGAATGCTTCATCCTTTGACCTAGATTCTGGATGAGATAGGCTCAAGACTATCTAATACTAGTATCAAAACCTAGGTTACCAACAAGTCTGGGCTAGGGGTGATCGGTCTCAGGATGGGTAGTTCCCACCCTAGAACTGAGAATCACTCCCTAAGGATCAATTCCACAAAATGTGAACCGCGAACGTTCACAAACCACTCGCTTGTTCCATGGATCCACTCGAGAATAAAAACACCAGTTCAGTACGATTCCAGGTTGAATTCCGATTACGGTCCTACTGAGCACCAACATCAATTAAATAAGAAAATAGAACCAATCCCTAGTAATTGAAGGAGGAGGGCTTAACTTGGAACTTTGGCAGTGCATTCATCACATTTGCATTTAGAATTCTTATCACATGAAAAATTTAAGGACCATATCTTTGCAGGCAGCAGTATTATTGTTAGCAATTGAGTCAAGCATAGTGAAAAATGTAATGGCAGTTGATCAATTAATTAACACAAGTTTTCAAATGTATCCATAGTGTACAACACATATCACACATGAAAATAAGTTGGGTCTAAACTCTATTTTTTTTTTTTTGGATAAGTCTGACTCTGGGCCTTTAAGGGAGATGACTTTAATTAAAAGAATATACATTTGTATTATATAAAGGGATCAGTTCAATTGGGTTGGTTGGATAGTTCCCCCTCGAAATCGCGAACTAAATCGGTACTCGCCAATTCAAGAAAATTGGAACCAAGAACTGACTGATACATGCCACTTCCATTCAAAATCAACGATTAGGTATAGTCCAATCCTATTTGGACGGATAATTATTTTTTTGTTCACCCCTAGCCTGGACCCAACAGTCACACATGAGAGATACGGGTTGTTATGGCTCCATCCCAAGGCTTGATATGTTAGGGGGAGATTCTTGAGGTTATCCCACATCGGTTGTGAAAGGGATTGATGGTCACTTTATAAGTGTGAGAGAAAACTTCATCTTTTGAGTTAGCTTTTGAGATGAGAGAGGCCAAGACAATCCAACACAAGATACATATGAAAATATGATTTAAAAACACATTTTCGAGGATCGATGCGACAGTTCAGCTCCCGCCCAAGTTGGGTCAAGCATTCTTGTTATGTCTGGTGAAAACTATATAATTCAAATAGGTGGTCGAGTGCTCGGAGGGTAAGGTCCAGAGCCCAACCATGACGGAGTGGCATCCCAAAATTAAGGGTGTCAAATTTGAAATGAAAAACTGAACCGAATCACAAAGCGAATCAAACTAAACTGAAAATTTGTGCATTTCAATTCGGTTCAATTTTTGGTTCTGATAATTGAAAAATAACCATTCTTTTTTTCTAGTTCGGCTCGATTCGGTTTGGTTAACTAAAACGCATTAAATATCTTAAAAATACCATTCTTTTTTATTTTTTTCTATCTTTGTTTTATTTTTATTTTTTAGGTGAAGGACCAGTGGGGTCGTCAGCCACTGGTTGAGGGCCAGTACCCCACGTTGGCCATGGGTGAGGAGTTACAACCCTCGTCTGCCCTCACTTTGATCGACGAGGCCGCTGGCCCTGACCCAGGCCCTCGCGAGCGACAATGACGGTGGGCAAGGGCTTTGTTGCCTCACCCAAGGGCTAGCGAGGGTCGATGGCCCTTAGGTAATGGCCAACAACTTCGCCGAATTTGAGCCAAAAAAAGAAAAAAAAGAAAAAAAAAAAATCAAAATCAAAATTTGAAAACAAAAATCGAAAATCAAACTGAACCAAATATGAACTGAACCATTGACACTCTCTACCCAACATGCCTTCGTTTTTTTTTTATTTGAATGAAAATTTTCATTTCACAGGAAAAAGATACATAACTTCAATTCAAAATACAAATTACCCAAAGTAAGTAAATTTGAAAAATGAACCAACTTGATATAGCCTATAGAGTCTCGCTCATTCCATAAGAATAAACCTGTCATAACAATGAGTCATAATTGACAACTAATCCTTGAATCTCACATCATCACTAATGAGCTCACGCCAAGAGTTTCCTCTCCAATAGCTATGGCTTTGCCAAAGCTTGATTTGTGCCTAGATTGGGCGTCCCCAGTATTATCACTATAAAGAGATAATAACAACACTAATAAATTGAAAGAGCACAAAAAAAATGTCTTGTAAATCCTATATCTATAACTAGATTGGAATAAAAGAGCATCCGAATCTAAATCTAACTCTAAATTGAGAGAGAAGAGGCACTAATACCAATTAATCACAAAATCACTTTCAGATAAGTCGACTGTGAAAGGCAGCAATAGAGGAGTTTGAAAACTTATGAAGCGCTTGACATACTAAAGCATGCACCCAGAGCTCAAGCAAGCAAGCAAATCTGGAGAGTGCAAATTCTTCGTAGGCAATCATACTTCAATCTTCAGAACTCACAAGACAAAAACTATTCCCAATCACATCGTCCACAAAATCAACAAAGAAATCTTCAAATGAAGAGATATAGAGACAGAGAGGGAGATGGAGAGGTGGAGACTCTCTCTCCGCCTCAGGAATTTGGTTCTAGGCAACGGCTTGGAGAGAAACCCTAAGAAGAGAGGAAAGTTGGTGGAGAGAGGTATTTATCCAAACACAACTCTTCATCTCCTAGCTTTGATACAACTCTAAATTGGGTAGAATTTGAGCCACAAGCTCAATGATTCTCCACATAGGTTGAACGTTTGCAATTAGGGGATAATGCTTGTCATTTATGCAAGCTCCTCTAATGCCTTCGATGGCTGGTTCATCCTTCGCAAGTGCCAGAATTCCAGTATAGCTTAAGCTTCACCAAAGGAACAAGCATAGTCATCATCTCATAGGTTCACTGTTGTTAAGATATTCCTCACAACAACCTTATCCTTTACCACAACATTTTTGGATGAAATGATTCTTAATGTCAATGGTTGTGAGAAATATCTTAACAACAGTGAGTAGGATTAAAGACAGATCTATCATACATTGGTTGTCGTAGTATATAATAGCACTTTTCTGCTCCAGCCCAATGTCCAAGAGCAAACCCCTCAGCCATATTGCCTCATCGCTATAAAAGTTTGTGCCATTTATTATGCCTCATTCGAAGATAAGGCAATATCATCCCCCAATGATGCCTTCCAACACATTGCATCCCCCGCCAATGTAAACACATACGCTGCTAATGATCTATGCTCATCCAAGTTAACGGCATGATCTGAATCCACATAACTAGTGGACTCACTATCATTACTATCCATCCAATACACAAGCACCAATGTCTATTATCCCTGAGGATTTATTTCACAGCCTCCTACTGAGTCTTACCAAGATACTTCATGCAACAGTTAACAGCTCTTATAGCCGGTGAAATGTTAGGTCTAGAACAGGCCACAATAGACATAATGATATCCATTACATTAGAAGAAGGAACGCATAACATATGCTGCTACTCCACCTCAATCTTCGGTGATAATATATGGGAAACTTTGAAGTGTGCAGCCAAAGGTACAAACGGTGCTGAGCACCTGGCAAAAGCACCACAATCTTCTCAATACATTTATGAGAAACCACAAATTATGGCATTTGGTATTGGCTGTGGAACGGCAGAGCTGCTTAGTTACACGACGACGACTGGGCTGACTCAACTCACGGTAGGAGGGGTACTATTAGCTTAACATCTACACTAGGTTCTAGAATTGTTCTAATGGGTATCTAAAAGCAAGACTTAGCTATAGAATCTATCGCAGAAGTCTAGTACGTCGCAGCCGCTACTACCACCAGTTAGGTATTATGACTTCGAAAAATATTAGAGGACATCAGAGCAGGCATAACCCATTTCGATATTTTGCGATAACATATTCACTATCACTATTTCTAAAATTCCTTTCTTTCAGGAAGAGAAAAATATTTCCATACACTTCACACAAGAAGTGGAAAGTAATAGAGAGATTGAGTTGAAGTATTACAAACTATGAATCAATTCGAGGACATATTACCAAGGCTCTACCCCAAGCCAAGTTTGAGACATTCCGAAGCATGTTTAGAGTATCACAAAAATGATAGAAAGAGTGTTGAAGGAACTACTCTAGAAAAGCCTAGACTCTGCAAGTCTCTAGTTTTATAGGTGCTAGTTGAAGTTTGTGGTCAAGGTTAAAAACAAGACGAAAATTTCAGACATATGCAGAGATGATTTGCGGTATTAAGTAGGTGATTGGAGCGATAAAATTGGCTTGGATGTACTGTCATGAATACAGAAAAGAAACCAACCACCAAAACTAAACCCATCAGCTTTGTCATCCTTTCTGAGTAGAAGTTATATTGTTTTCTTCCACACTTTGCTGTGTTTCCCGCAAACAAAAGATAATAATATCTCTATACCGACGATTGTGCTTTCCTTGTCCTTGGAAAGAAACAGTTATAATGAATGGTAACCACCTAAAAAACAAGGCTCCCCACCAATGCACAAGCTAAGGGAACCGTGAGATTGTCGTCAAGCTGAGAGCTCAGAGGATGTGATTCCACCAGTGCAGAAGCAATAGACGCCATCAAGAAACCCGAAACCATGTCCCGACTTTCCGGACATAACCAAATGACGAAAAATAGGACATGAACTTGCAAACATAAGCAAATTGTAATCAGCCAGGTCACCACTCAAGCAGGTTTATACAGAATCCTAAGACACCCAACTGAAGATTACCCAAGAGACGCTAAAAACCCAGCACAGCCCATTGCAATGCTACCAGCTATCGATTTGTTAGGGTTGTAAGGAATTTTATGCTGGCCAAGCCGCCTTCCGATAATGTCTGCAAAACCTGAAAACAAGCAAAACCAAGTGTCTAAGCTTAACACTTTTTGTTTTTAATTTACAGATGTTTGGGTGAATTAGGTAAATCTTCGAACTGATAACCACATCTCTTTTCACACAGTTTGATATCTTGCCAAAATCATTTCTCAAGATTTAGGGCCATGACATTGAAGAAGTCCTCAATATGTCTCCCTTTATTTTTGCAGTTACTAGCCGTCGAACCTATGCCGGTATCACAAGCAAGAAAGAATGGGATGTCAGATTACTAAACCATCTCCAGCGCAGAGGTTGCATATTGCTGCAATTGCGATTGGCGAAGTCCTCCAGTAGTACGCGCAAGCAAATGTAATCGTGAGAGCATAGTATAGCGGCCCTTCAAGAAGTTCCCTGAAAGAGATGTCAAGATGATTTCAAGGTTTCAAGGAAACAAAATAGAAAACGAGACCAACAGATTACGTAGAATGAAAATCTAAGCTAGATCTAATTGTTTGATAGAGTAGATCACCAATTAAGTAACTAAGGAAATTGGTCTTGTAACTATTGTAATATAAGGGATGTAATCCTAGTACACTTCTGTTGTGAATGCAATGCGGATGCTAAATAAATCGAGTTGGGTACTTTTGTTGCCCGAATCTGCTCATAGACTTCACAGTCGCCTCATCTTTCCAAATGCCAGATCCCACAAGAAGCATGCGAATGATGTTAACCCCTGGAATTGTAGCAGCTAACAGCGCACCTCGATGCCCAGAACTGCAATTCATTAGCAATAGCCACTTCACCACTCAAATAATCCTGAAGGAACTTTAAAAAAATCGCGTAGTCTCGAAATTACCTGAACAGTGGCCAGCAAAGCATGAATACTAATCCGAAGCTTACATGCAAAGCTTCCTGTTAAGTTTCTAAATGTGGAAAAGAACAAAGACATTTAAATGTAATGAACAGCTCGAAAACTGCAATCAAATCTGGAACTACTTTGTTTATAGGGACTGTTTCAAGATGCGAATTTTTTTTTCTTTTTAATCTAGGGCATGGATGTGGAGACCTGGCTACTTGAACGTTCATAGTACACTCTGCAAACCGCATGACCACTTAAGTCCAGTCTTCGGCATATGCAGGTGGCTACAGTTGGTGAGATTTGAAATGGTCACCTCCATTCCTCAGCTGAAAATCGACACTCATAACCAACCTCCATCCCCCAGTTATTTGAGAGGCAAACGAAAATTTGGTCTCATGAGTAATATGAAACAACCAAGCATCCTGAGACAGCATTTTCTGTAGTAGGGGTGTAAAGAAAAAACGTCCAAATAAAATGATAACATGATCCCGAAAAAAGACCCAAAATTGGTAGTAAGTAAAACAATGGGCTTCTGATAGATCGGTTCGATTTTGGTCATGATTTTGAAATGCATTACTAAGCTTGTTTCAAGACCAAAACATTAGAACAAATGGTGTTCACTAATCAAATTGAGCTCGAGCTCATCGACCTCATCAATCGTGACCACAATGACTTTGTCAACCTCATACCAAGCTCGTTTACGTGTATGCTGCCATTATGCGGATACATGCTCCGTTGTTGGAGCGGAGAGACAAGATTGAATGATTCAGAGTAAAAGTGAAGGGATCGCTGATGGCTCTGCGCAATGGTTTGAAGCACCAGTCGGAGGCCGCGGATACGAGCTCCGTTGTTGGAGCGGAGAGACAAGATTGAATGATTCAGAGTAAAAGTGGAGGGATCGCTGATGGCTCTGCGCAATGGTTTGAAGCACCAGTCGGAGGCCGCATCTGCGCCGGAAGGTGTTGGAGCTGTTGCTCAACACGTTTCCCGTTGTGTCTAAGGTCGAGAAACAGATAGAGGAACTACCAAGCGTGCCTGCCGAGGGGTCGAATGGGGATGTGAACGAGAGATAAAATGGCTACTCCATGAGTTACGTAGTTCCAAAATTTTTTTAAAAGACAACCCGACCCATTTGTTCGAGTACTATGCGGGACGGGTCACAAATCATTCATGTTCGAATAGGATCGGGGTATCAGCGAAGACTCAAATCGAACCGCACCATTGACACTCTAGCCACAGGAAAATCGTCGAGCACGCAAAGGAAGTATGGGTAGTATCCTATACGAACCTGATCTAAGAGGCCTCGCTTAGCTGTTTCTTCAAATAACCGGAGAATCGCGAGAGCGATGCCGCTGGACACAGCTGCAGCGAGTACATCGGACAAGACCGGATTCTGGTGGAGCATAATTACTGCCGGCGGTGTCCTCGTACTGAGGTTGGAGGAGGAAGAGGAGGAGGAGTTGGAGGAGGAAGAGGAGGAGGAGGAGGAGAGAACTAACTTAGTTACGACTACCATTCTCCACCCAACTTTCAACTGCTTTCCCAAACAAAAGAAAATCCCAATTTTTCTTGCATTGCTTCTCCATCTTTCCTTTTCTTACCCATATTGCTATGCTATAGGTCAAGTTATTAAAATGAATAAGTCAGGAATCTTCTTCGGCTCAGAATGCCTTAAGAGATTAAGACAAAACATGGCCCATGAATTTTTTTTTTCCCATGAATTTTTTTTTTTGGAAAAAAAAAACATGGCCCCTGAATTTCGTGTTCCAGAAATTGAAAAACGGGAAAGCACTTGGAAACATGCTCAGATTGGGGAGCATGGAAAAAAACGAATGCCTATTGGATCCTTTCTGGAGTGAATATAAAACTTGAAGTGTCGAAATAGAATTTGGTGTAGAAATAGGGAAAGAAGTCCTACTGAAGGCGGTGATTCAAACTTTACTGCAACACGCGATGTCCATCTTTAATTCCCTTACCCATATATTGTTGTTCTAGGGCAAAAAATTGCCGCTTTTTAGTGGAAGAATGGGGAATCAAAAGTCGGAATACATAGGAGAAAACAAGGAAAGACGAAGGATGCTTGGGTAGGTGGCTTAATCACCTTCAATAAGGCCATGCTGGTAAGTGTTTATTGTGAAATGGGTCTTGCTTGTTTTCGTGTTAGAATCCATCTTGATTTGGGTTTGAAGAGACCCGAGTTTGTCTTGAATGTGCTTGTTGGTTTGTTTGACAAAATAAAAACCAGATTAGTGCTATGGTTTTGGTTTTTATCTGTTTGAGGAAAGAGCTGGCTTTTTTCCAACCTTTAACATATGCTGTCATAGATCTACTGTGATCCTTCGTCACCGAACGTCTACACAGAACGTGAACATACTTCCCCGGTTTGCGAAGGACACGGAGAGGGAGAGATGAACTTTGTGTTTACAAGCAGCGTCTTTTTGTCAAGAAGGGCCAAGTCATTGCCACGTTGAACTTCTTCTTTCTTTTCAATAAGAAAAGTCACGTTAAAGTCGAGGTTTTACTTTAAAAAGCCACGTAAGACTCTTGGCTGGAATTTATCGTTGGAGGCAATTAAGTGAACATTTTTTTCTCTGATTTTAGCAGTTAGTGATCTAGTGAAAATTTTTTACACCAAAATGAACGTCATAAGAAAATTATGACTCTTTTAGGCTACGTTTGTTTCGCGAAAAAAGTGGCATTTTTGGAAAATGTTTTCCAGAAAGTCATTTCCTAGGAAATGATGATATTTTTTGGTATTTTGCTGAAATATGAAAATCAACTGAAAAATAGTTTTTTACCATTGGGTGTAGAAAGTCCAATTTGATTTTGTTGTCTCTAACAATATCACCTAGATGGGGGTAAATAAGTGATTCTAAACAATTTTGAAACTAATTGTGGAATTTAAACAAATTCGAAACACAAATATAATAATTTCAATAGCAAGATGTGCAGAATTCTAAATATTGAAAAGAGAATTTAAAGTAAGAGAATTTCACGCTAAGTTTATAGTGGTTCGGCTTTGGTAAGTTGATGTCCACTCTCCTACGATGACAGTCGATTGGTTGTATTCTACTATATGAATCATTGAAAGGTTACAAGAGATATCACACTTTATCACTCCTACAACGTCTCTCAAAAATAAAACTTTTACTTTGAGAACAAGGGAATGAATTTGAACAACTTAAGTGCTTTGGAATTATAAATTCTAATCACTCTCGTCTGGACACCATGAATCTTCCTTTTATACTCCTTCACCCCAACCAACTGTTAGACAGGTCTTCAAAGAGCACTCTTCAATCGCTAATTGGACGGTATCAATCTTGATTAAATGAAACCGTATTTGGGAACATTTGGTAGCCATTGAAATATAGTTTAAACCCTTCAAATTCATCGCACATACAATTAAATCCTTAGTTTTTAAAAGTAAAGTTATTCAAATCTTCAGATTCTTGTTCAAGGAAGGTAATATCCAATCAAGAATATTCGCCTAATTTGATTGGAAAATAATTCGGTCAATCAAATTTTACAAACTTCCATAAATTATTACGCAGCCAAACCGGAAACCTACCAAAACGTAGGTCTTCAAAATTTAGCCAAAGATACCTGTTGCAACCCTCTTGAGATTTTTACAATCTCAAGGAGCTAATGGATTATCAAGATCTCATTCACTTGATAGGACGGGTTGAGATTTGAGGTGCGGGCCCTCCCAGCCCATATCAAATCGCATTAGGGAGGAATTTTAAAATTGAAGTCGCCTAGTGTGGTCAAGTAACATGTGATCAGCATACCGTCGAAGTCCCTATCAATTTTTTTTAGGGTAGATTGGGAACTCTACTGCGCAGTTTGGGAGAGATTGTTTGGTTCTGTGAAAATCAGAGAAAAGGGTTTGGGGACTTAGTTATGTTTGACTTCTCAATCGACGCATTTTCGGTACCTAAATTGAGCGATTTCTAAACTATATATTTCATGCAGATTTTTTTTTGGTAAGATAATGCTAAATCTAAAAGATTCATGTAAGTGGAGAATATTATCCTATCAGAGACAATCAGTAATTGAAAATGTGCAGATCAAGAATTAATACGTATAGATAAATCGCATCAATCAGCACTTAAACGGCCACATGGCAACCATAGGAGAGTCCTAACGCTTAGAAAATACACCAATAGGTTCAAGGGTAGTTTTGGAAAAGTTTGGATCAATTGATCAGAAGAGGTAAATATGGTCATTTTTTCAAGGTTCGAGAAGCCAAAATCATGAAAATAGGTTAACCAAGTTGAATGTAGTCATTTCCTTTTATTATTATTATTTTTGAGATTTTTTTTATTTTTCTAGAATTTTTTAGAAATTTTTATGAGTTTTCCTTTTTGGATTTTTTATTTCTATTTTTATTTTTTATTCCAAAATTGTGATTCGAATTGGGCCGGATAGACTCGACCCACGCCACTAGCGCCCGACATGGGCCATAAGGGCCCAGGTTTGATCTAAACAAAGGCCATCCTAAATTTGGCCCAAACTCCCTTTCCTTGCCTTTTTTTTTCATTGGTCCAGTCGTACAATCCAAATTTAAACCGAATATCTTCCAACCCATCTTGCAAGAAGAGTCCAACTTGCATCTGGCCCATTTATTATCCCATTTTTTTTTATTACTATTTATTTTCTGTTTTCCTTCACTTTCTTTTTATTCGAAACTCTTTTTTGTTTTGTTTACTCCTAAGTTGACACATACCTGGCAAGTCAACCCTTGCTTTGTCATGCCGAACCAGCGGGTAGCGCAACCAAAGCAAGGGTTGACTTGCCATGTGTCAACTTAGGAGTAAACAAAACAAAAAAGAGTTCGAATAAAAAAAGAAAGTGAAGAAAACAGAAAATAAATAGTAAATAAAAAATGGGGATAATAAATGGGCCAGATGCAAGTTGGACTCTTCTTGCAAGATGGGTTGGGAAGATATTCGGTTAAATTTGGATTGTACGACTGGACCAATGAAAAAAAAAGGGCAAGGAAAGGGAGTTTGGGCCAAATTTTAGGATGGCCTTGTTTAGATCACCTGGGCCCTTATGGCCCATGTCGGGCGCTAGTGGCGTGGGTCGAGTCTATCCGGCCCAATTCGAATCACAATTTTGGAATAAAAAATAAAAATAGAAAATAAAAAATCCAAAAAAGGAAAACTCATAAATTTCTAAAAAATTCTAGAAAATAAAAAAATCTCAAAAATATAATAATAAAAGGAATGACTACATTCAACTTGGTTAACCTATTTTCATGATTTTGGCTTCTCGAACCTTGAAAAATGACCATTTTACCTCTCTGATCATTTGATCCAAACTTTTCCAACTACCCTTGAACCTATTGGTGTATTTTCTAAGTCGTTAGGACTCTCCTATGGTTGCCATGTGGCCGTTTAAGTGCTGATTTGATGCGATTTATCTATACGTATTAATTCTTTGATCTGCACATTTTCAATTACTGATTGTCTCTGATAGGATAATATTCTCCACTTACATGAATCTTTTAGATTAGCATTTATCTTACCAAAAAAAATCTGCATGAAATATATAGTTTAGGAAATCGCTCAATTTAGGTACCGAAAATGCGTCGATTGAGAAGTCAACATAACTAAGTCCCCAACCCTTTTCTCTGATTTTCACAGAACCAACAATCTCTCCCAACTGCGCAGTAGAGTTCCCAATCTACCCTAAAAAAAAATTGATAGGGACTTCGACGGTATGCTGATCACATGTTACTTGACCACACTAAGGTCGACTTCAATTTTAAAATTCCTCCCTAATGCGATTTGATATGGGGCTGGGAGGGCCCGCACCTCAATCTCACCCGTCCTATCAAGTGAATGAGATCTTGATAATCCATTAGCTCCCTTGAGATTGTAAAAATCTCAAGAGGGTTGCAACAGGTATCTTTGGCTAAATTTTGAAGACCTACGTTTTGGTAGGTTTCCGGTTTGGCTGCGTAATAATTTATGGAAGTTTGTAAATTTGATTGACCGAATTATTTTCCAATCAATTAGGCGAATATTCTTGATTGGATATTACCTTCCTTGAACAGATATCTTGAAGATTTGAATTAACTTTACTTTTAAAAACTAAGGATTTAATTGTATGTGCGACTGAATTTGAAGGGTTTAAACTATATTTCAATGGCTACCAAATGTTCCCAAATACGGTTTCATTTAATCAAGATTGATACCGTCCAATTAGCGATTGAAGAGTGCTCTTTTGAAGACCTGTCTAACAGTTGGTTTGGGGTGAAGGAGTATAAAAGGAAGATTCATGGTGTCCAGACGAGAGTGATTAGAATTTATAATTCCAAAGCACTTAAGTTGTTCAAATTCATTCCCTTGTTCTCAAAAGTTAAAAGTTTTATTTTTGAGAGACGTTGTAGGAGTGATAAAGTGTGATATCTCTTGTAACCTTTCAATGATTCATATAGTAGAATACAACCAATCGACTGTCATCGTAGGAGAGTGGACATCAACTTACCAAAGCCGAACCACTATAAACTTAGCGTGAAATTCTCTTACTTTAAATTCTCTTTTCAATATTTAGAATTCTGCACATCTTGCTATTGAAATTATTATATTTGTGTTTCGAATTTGTTTAAATTCCACAATTAGTTTCAAAATTGTTTAGAATCACTTATTTACCCCCATCTAGGTGATATTGTTAGAGACAACAAAATCAAATTGGACTTTCTACACCAATGGTAAAAAACTATTTTTCAGTTGATTTTCATATTTCAGCAAAATACCAAAAATATCATCATTTTCCTAGGAAATGACTTTCTGGAAAACATTTTCCAAAAATGCCACTTTTTTTCGCGAAACAAACGTAGCCTAAAAGAGTCATAATTTTCTTATGACGTTCATTTTGGTGTAAAAAATTTTCACTAGATCACTAACTGCTAAAATCAGAGAAAAAAATGTTCACTTAATTGCCTCCAACGATAAATTCCAGCCAAGAGTCTTACGTGGCTTTTTAAAGTAAAACCTCGACTTTAACGTGACTTTTCTTATTGAAAAGAAAGAAGAAGTTCAACGTGGCAATGACTTGGCCCTTCTTGACAAAAAGACGCTGCTTGTAAACAAAGTTCATCTCTCCCTCTCCGTGTCCTTCGCAAACCGGGGAAGTATGTTCACGTTCTGTGTAGACGTTCGGTGACGAAGGATCACAGTAGATCTATGACAGCATATGTTAAAGGTTGGAAAAAAGCCAGCTCTTTCCTCAAACAGATAAAAACCAAACCATAGCACTAATCTGGTTTTTATTTTGTCAAACAAACCAACAAGCACATTCAAGACAAACTCGGGTCTCTTCAAACCCAAATCAAGATGGATTCTAACACGAAAACAAGCAAGACCCATTTCACAATAAACACTTACCCAGCATGGCCTTATTGAAGGTGATTAAGCCACCTACCCAAGCATCCTTCGTCTTTCCTTGTTTTCTCCTATGTATTCCGACTTTTGATTCCCCATTCTTCCACTAAAAAGCGGCAATTTTTTGCCCTAGAACAACAATATATGGGTAAGGGAATTAAAGATGGACATCGCGTGTTGCAGTAAAGTTTGAATCACCGCCTTCAGTAGGACTTCTTTCCCTATTTCTACACCAAATTCTATTTCGACACTTCAAGTTTTATATTCACTCCAGAAAGGATCCAATAGGCATTCGTTTTTTTCCATGCTCCCCAATCTGAGCATGTTTCCAAGTGCTTTCCCGTTTTTTCAATTTCTGGAACACGAAATTCAGGGGCCATGTTTTTTTTTTCCAAAAAAAAAATTCATGGGAAAAAAAATTCATGGGCCATGTTTTGTCTTAATCTCTTAAGGCATTCTGAGCCGAAGAAGATTCCTGACTTATTCATTTTAATAACTTGACCTATAGCATAGCAATATGGGTAAGAAAAGGAAAGATGGAGAAGCAATGCAAGAAAAATTGGGATTTCTTTTTGTTTGGGAAAGCAGTTGAAAGTTGGGTGGAGAATGGTAGTCGTAACTAAGTTAGTTCTCTCCTCCTCCTCCTCCTCTTCCTCCTCCAACTCCTCCTCCTCTTCCTCCTCCAACCTCAGTACGAGGACACCGCCGGCAGTAATTATGCTCCACCAGAATCCGGTCTTGTCCGATGTACTCGCTGCAGCTGTGTCCAGCGGCATCGCTCTCGCGATTCTCCGGTTATTTGAAGAAACAGCTAAGCGAGGCCTCTTAGATCAGGTTCGTATAGGATTACTCCATACTTCCTTTGCGTGCTCGACGATTTTCCTGTGGCTAGAGTGTCAATGGTGCGGTTTCGATTTGAGTCTTCGCTGATACCCCGATCCTATTCGAACATGAATGATTTGTGACCCGTCCCGCATAGTACTCGAACAAATGGGTCGGGTTGTCTTTTTAAAAAATTTTGGAACTACGTAACTCATGGAGTAGCCATTTTATCTCTCGTTCACATCCCCATTCGACCCCTCGGCAGGCACGCTTGGTAGTTCCTCTATCTGTTTCTCGACCTTAGACACAACGGGAAACGTGTTGAGCACAGCTCCAACACCTTCCGGCGCAGATGCGGCCTCCGACTGGTGCTTCAAACCATTGCGCAGAGCCATCAGCGATCCCCCACTTTTACTCTGAATCATTCAATCTTGTCTCTCCGCTCCAACAACGGAGCTCGTATCCGCGGCCTCCGACTGGTGCTTCAAACCATTGCGCAGAGCCATCAGCGATCCCTTCACTTTTACTCTGAATCATTCAATCTTGTCTCTCCGCTCCAACAACGGAGCATGTATCCGCATAATGGCAGCATACACGTAAACGAGCTTGGTATGAGGTTGACAAAGTCATTGTGGTCACGATTGATGAGGTCGATGAGCTCGAGCTCATTTTGATTAGTGAACACCATTTGTTCTAATGTTTTGGTCTTGAAACAAGCTTAGTAATGCATTTCAAAATCATGACCAAAATCGAACCGATCTATCAGAAGCCCATTGTTTTACTTACTACCAATTTTGGGTCTTTTTTCGGATCATGTTATCATTTTATTTGGACGTTTTTTTCTTTACACCCCTACTACAGAAAATGCTGTCTCAGGATGCTTGGTTGTTTCATATTACTCATGAGACCAAATTTTCGTTTGCCTCTCAAATAACTGGGGGATGGAGGTTGGTTATGAGTGTCGATTTTCAGCTGAGGAATGGAGGTGACCATTTCAAATCTCACCAACTGTAGCCACCTGCATATGCCGAAGACTGGACTTAAAGTGGTCATGCGTTTGCAGAGTGTACTATGAACGTTCAAGTAGCCAGGTCTCCACATCCATGCCCTAGATTAAAAGAAAAAAAAATTCGCATCTTGAAACAGTCCCTATAACAAAGTAGTTTCCAGATTTGATTGCAGTTTTCGAGCTGTTCATTACATTTAAATGTCTTTGTTCTTTTTCCACATTTAGAAACTTACAGGAAGCTTTTGCATGTAAGCTTCGGATTAGTATTCATGCTTTGCTGGCCACTGTTCAGGTAATTTCGAGACTACGCGATTTTTTTAAAGTTCCTTCAGGATTATTTGAGTGGTGAAGTGGCTATTGCTAATGAATTGCAGTTCTGGGCATCGAGGTGCGCTGTTAGCTGCTACAATTCCAGGGGTTAACATCATTCGCATGCTTCTTGTGGATCTGGCATTTGGAAAGATGAGGCGACTGTGAAGTCTATGAGGCAGATTCGGGCAACAAAAGTACCCAACTCGATTTATTTAGCATCCGCATTGCATTCACAACAGAAGTGTAACTAGGATTACATCCCTTATATTACAATAGTTTACAAGACCAATTTCCTTAGTTACTTAATTGGTGATCTACTCTATCAAACAATTAGATCTAGCTTAGATTTTCATTCTACGTAATCTGTTGGTCTCGTTTTCTATTTTGTTTCCTTGAAACCTTGAAATCATCTTGACATCTCTTTCAGGGAACTTCTTGAAGGGCCGCTATACTATGCTCTCACGATTACATTTGCTTGCGCGTACTACTGGAGGACTTCGCCAATCGCAATTGCAGCAATATGCAACCTCTGCGCTGGAGATGGTTTAGTAATCTGACATCCCATTCTTTCTTGCTTGTGATACCGGCATAGGTTCGACGGCTAGTAACTGCAAAAATAAAGGAGACATATTGAGGACTTCTTCAATGTCATGGCCCTAAATCTTGAGAAATGATTTTGGCAAGATATCAAACTGTGTGAAAAGAGATGTGGTTATCAGTTCGAAGATTTACCTAATTCACCCAAACATCTGTAAATAAACAACAAGTGTTAAGCTTAGACACTTGGTTTTGCTTGTTTTCAGGTTTTGCAGACATTATCGGAAGGCGGCTTGGCCAGCATAAAATTCCTTACAACCCTAACAAATCGATAGCTGGTAGCATTGCAATGGGCTGTGCTGGTTTTTAACGTCTCTTGGGTAATCTTCAGTTGGGTGTCTTAGGATTCTGTATAAACCTGCTTGAGTGGTGACCTGGCTGATTACAATTTGCTTATGTTTGCAAGTTCATGTCCTATTTTCGTCATTTGGTTATGTCCGGAAAGTCGGGACATGGTTTCGGGTTTCTTGATGGCGTCTATTGCTTCTGCACTGGTGGAATCACATCCTCTGAGCTCTCAGCTTGACGACAATCTCACGGTTCCCC
>JAGVVM010006865.1:0-23395 GCA_019149425.1 Psidium friedrichsthalianum
CCAGCCTCATTTATTTTTTTTTTTTTTTTTTTTTTTTTCAAAATTTTTTTTTCGCATCCCTTTTACTCATTGTCCTTTTTCCTCTTTTTTTTTCTCTTTTCTTCTTTCCAGGAAGCTTTTTTACATTAACTAATTTTTTCTAAATTTCATTTTTTTTAATCTTTACATTTATTATAATATCTCCACGTATCATAGCTTCTTTCATTACTTCCGAATTCTATTTACTAATTATATTTTCCTAACTTGTCTACTTTTTTTTCGTTCTTTATTTTATTCTATTTTCTCTATTTTATATCTCTTCTTTATCCGTCCTTATTATATTTAAAAATTCAGAATTAATGAAATTACTTCTATTTCCGTCTCTTTTTTTTCTGTTTTCCTTCTGTCTTCAAAAAAAAACCATCCTCCCCTACTTTTTTTCTTCCTCTTACTTTCCCCCTTTTTTTCGTCCTTAATTTATTTAAAATATTTTTGTAAAAATATATTAATATAAATTAATTAAAATATAATTGCTAACCCTTTTAATATATCGTATAAATCGATAGAATTAAACTCATAAATTCTTACTTGGTTAAATAATCAACACTCACACATTTCAATCTCAATATCTATATGCACAGCATGCATTTTCACTTTCGGCCCGCCGAGTGGATCGCTACGCGCGGGCGGCGGGCGGGGCGGGGGCACGCGAGGCGAGAAGCGGGCGGGGAGGAGAGGGGAACAAGCGGGAGAAGCAGCACGGGGGGGGGCAGACACACGGGAGAATCAGAGGGGAGCCACAAGGGGGAAAGTGGGACCGACGAGGGCGACGAGAGGGGCGAGCCGGGGGGGCGGGAGCGCAGGAGCAGGGCGGCGGAAGCCGAGCACCGACCGAAAAGGCGGGCAGGAAGGAGCAAGGAAGGGGGGGGGGGGGAGAAAAAGGGGGGAGACGGGGGGGGGGGGGCAAGGGAGAAAAACGACCAGGGGAGGCCAAAGGAGGAGGGACACAGAACCGGGAGGGGAGAGAACGGGGAAAGGGACGACGCACAGGACAGGGGGGGGGAACAGGGGAGCAGGAGGGAAAAAAGGAAAAAAGGAGGACAAAAAAAAGCGCGAGCGCGCATGTCTCTCGCTCTCTTCCAGGTTTTAAACTCTTCCGTGTTCTCTCTTTCTCTCTCGTCTCCTCTCGTGTTCTCTCTCTTCTCAGGGTCCTCATGGAGTTTCCATTCATCCAAGATGCCAATTCGCTGAAGCTCGACCATGTTGAGGGGTTCAACCAGGGAATCACACGGGGCAGAGAGAAAGAAAGATCAAGGACATTGGGAGTTTCATGGGGAGAGAGCACTCGCACAAAAAAAGGGGCTTGTGAAAATTCTCTAGAAAAGGGGTCTACTGTGCTTTCGTTTACTCTGTAGATGTGTGCTTCCTACTTCAGTGATCCATCAAAGATTTTCTTAGCCACATTAGGAAACGGTGATCTCTACTCTAGAATCCCTATTGCTATCTCACTGTCTACTTTGGCTTGTCTTTGATAAGAAAGAAAGATAAAGAGAGAATAGTATTTGTTCTTTTCGTCAATGGTGTGTGAAATAATGTACAAGAGAAACCTTATATAGGCTTGGAAAGGGGAAAGAGTTTAGTGCTCTTCCTATGTGGGATCAATGGAAAAAAGAAAAGCCTACAAGCCTATACATTCTAACTATAACATTCTAATACCCCTCTTAAACTCAAGGTGGATCAAAGAACGAGAGTTTGGAAAGAAGAAATAGAAAGCTTTGTGATGTAAAACAATCTGCAAACTGATTCTCAGTGCCAACAAAGGGAAGAGAAATGGTGCGAGCTTGGAGATAATGACGAGTTATCTGACAATCGATCTCAATGTGTTTGGTATGTTCATGAAAGACTAGATTCGCGCTAATGTGGATGCACTCTGTTGTCACAATATAAAGGAGTGGGATCCAGAAGTGAACAACACCCATGTCAGCAAGTAAGCGTTGAAGCCAAACAATCTCAATAGTAGTATCGGCCATAGTACGATACTCAGACTCTGTAGAGGAACGGGAGACAATATGTTGTTTCTTAGCATGCCAAGAAATGAGAGAATCGCCAAGAAAAATGCAATAGCTAGTAACAGACTTGAGATCAGTCACATTGGAGCCCATCAGCATCAGAATAGGCACGTAATATAAAAAATAGAATTTAAAGTCATAAATTACCAAAAAATAGTCAGTATTTTTAATTTAATTTTCTCTTCATTTTGGATGAATAAATTTCGAAAAAAAGTCTGGAATCTAGGGTTTCTTTGTTATTTCATTTTTAGAATATTTAAATAATTATAGAAATTCCATTTTAGCTTTTTAATTTTCCATTTTTACATTTTTAGAGTCGTGTCATCCTCCTCTATTTTTAAAAATTAAAATCCAGTCCAAATCCCTCAGAATTGTCCAATTTCGCTAAAAAGGACCAAAATGCAATTTCTGAATTTTCAAATTAGTCCTAAAATCACTAAAAATGAAATTAAAAATTTTACAGGGACTGAATTGAAAATAGGGCGACGTTACCCCTAGATTTTGACCTCCTGAATCCAATGGTGGCAACAATTTTTGCAAAAAAGGACTCTAAAACTTTGGATTTTGCAAAATGGGTCCTCGGGTCAAATTGAAAATTTGGGGCTTTTGCGCAAATACTGAAATTGTCGGCCAAAAACACCATCTTTGAATAGATTTGATGCCTGAGCCCAATTCTGTGTCATTTTGGAAAAAAGTGAAAATTTTGGGTCAATTTCAATAAAATGGGCGACTTGGGTCGGTCGGGTCAGACCAGATCCGACCCGACCCGACCCGAACAACTCCATCGTCTTCCTCGGAAGCCTTGCGCGAGCCATGATTTGAAATCGGGAGAAATTTGTTGAAAACAGGGAGATTTGCCAAGATTTTGGCACAGATCGAAGGGAAAATTGGCATACGGTTAATGGGGTTTTTCAGGGAGAGATTTTAGGCAGATTTTGATGGACGAACAGGGCATAAAAGGAGAAAGGGATGCTCGGTAGGGGGACTTTTTTTTTCAGCCGAGGAAAATTGGACTGCAATCGGGAAATTAGAGTAAATTGAAGGAGATCAAAGCGTGAAACCAGTTCCAGAAAGTTGCTGGAGTGCTGAGGAAGGGACTCGTGCCACTTTCAGAGCTTTTCGACGCCAAAAACGGTAGGTCATAAGCTCGAGCTCGAGCTCTGTGCTCTAATGGCGAATCTTTAATTTGAACAACAATTCTTGCCTTTTTTGTGTGCGTTTTACTCCTGATGCCCTTCTGATCCCATTCGTACCTTCGTTTTGGCATTGTCGCTGCGTGAAAACCCCGATCTAAGCTTTAAACCCTAGCTTGTTCTGTTGCGACCTGGTTAGAGCAATCTGGCGATTTAGGGCTTAATCAGGACACCAGGTAAGCCTCCTGAACCTTCTATGATGCTCCACGACAAAGGAATTGAATGGTTATGCTCTAGTTTAGATGATTGAGCCGCCATGGTTACTGTCTGTAAATGCTTCGATTACCTTAATCCAATCGTTGGATTTGATTGATTTTCAGATATGTTGATGCCTGAGTTTAGACGAATCGATTGAGGCTAGTTTTCGCGTTGTTTAGTTGAGATTTCACCGTCGGATGTCGCCGGAGGTCCCCCCGGCCGTCCATTCTGTTCATGCATGAGGTTGAAGACAAAAGTCCAGTCAGCCCACGCTGACTCGGTCAAATCTCGCGTGGCGCCGACGTGGCATTACACGTCAGCGCCGCGTAGGATTTGTCGATTAATTTTTCTTCAAATAATAATATATATCGGACGGCTAGAATTGGTCTTAGGTTCAATCTCGACCGTAATTTTAGTAATCAAAATAGATGGTTCGGATCTGATCTAGGATAGATCTGACGGTGAAATAGGTCTGCCGATCCAGGAGTCATGGCGTAGCCACGTGGAAAAATTTTGACCGTCGGATTAAAAAAGAGAAATAGAATAAAAAGTCTGGAAATTTTGAAAATTCAAAAAAATGTTCCGAAACTACGTCGTTTTAGTATGGGTCAGCCGATTTCCATTCGGGTCGGATCTAGGTTAGCGGACTGGGGCTTGTCTAATGGGCCGGTTCCCTTTGACCGGTCCGCATAACAAATAATAAAGAAAAATATAGATAAAAAAGATAATAAAAAATCAGAAAATCAAATAAAAATCAAATAAAAAGATAATAAAAATAATTAAAAAGATAATAAAATATAATAAAAAAGAATAAAAATAATAAAAAAAAATAATAAAAAATGAAAAAAAACCGATGCGGCTCGTTTACCTAGGTTAGGTCGGGCCTTCGGGCGGGCTCTCAGACGGACCGGGTGACCCAAACCCGGTCCGAAAATTAGAAAAATAATAAACAAATAAACAATAAAAAATAGGAAAATAATAAAATAACAAAAACACAAAAATAAGATAAAAAAATTCTGAAAATCTGCTAAAAAATTAGAAAAATCCGGAAATTATAGGAAAAATAATAAAAAATATGAATAAATTAAAAATCAATAGAAAAATCATAAAAATTCGTAGAAACTCTAAAAAAGTTTTAAAAAAAATTGTTAGAACATATAAAAATGTTTTGAAAAATTAGGAAGAATATTAGAAATTAAAAATGAAAATTTCAGAAAATATAGAAAATATTCTAAAAATAGGAAAATTCCCAGAAAGTCTTAGAAAATCCTAAAAAACAGAAAAAATATTAGAAATTAAAAAATAAAATTCCAGAAAATATAGAAATATTCTAAAAATAATAATAGGAAAAATCCAAAAAATCATAGGAAAATCCTCAAAAAAAAATTCCGAAAAATGTCCAAAATAGGAAAATCCTTAGAAAATTCTTAAGAAGTCTAAAAAAATTCCAGAAAAATTACAAAACATTCAGAAAATCAGGGAAATTCCTAAAAATTGTGAAAGTTAGGGAAAAACCACATTCAACTGGTTTGACCTAATTTCACATTTTTGAATTCCCGAGCTTTCCAAAATGACCATTTTGCCCCTCTGGTCAATCTGACCCGAACCATTCCAAATCACCCCGAACCATCCTGGAACTAAATTGACGCGCTTTCCTAGACTTTAAGACTCCTTTTTATTTGTATTGACTGATTTCGACGTGATTCCCTGGTTGCGCATTTATTTTATGATTGTGATTGATAGGATAGATACTCCCATTGGCATGAACCCTTAGACTTTTTAAAGCCTACCTCACCCAATCTCGCTTGCATGAATTCCTTAGATTAGGAAAATCACCCAACTTAGGTACCGAAGGGCGTCGATAGCAATATCGATGTAACGAAGTCCCCGAATCTATATCTCTGGTTTTCGTAGGATCGAACGATCTCTCCCAATCGTTTGATAGGGTTTCCAGTCATACCCTCCAATAAATGATTGGTGGCGACTCCGATGGCATGCACACCATTCACATGTCACCCGACCACACTAAGGTCGACTTCGATTTAAATTTTTCTGACGCGATTTGGTATGGGCTTGGGAGAGCCCGAGCTAAGCCCAGATACCCAATGGGCCTAGCAATCCATTAACTCTCTCGGGACCCGGAAATCCCGGAGGGTCGTGACACCCATGTCATTAATTCATGCATATTGTCATGTCAACATTAAAAGCCAAACTACTTTTTTACTGCTTCAAGGTTAATGGTATTTTTAATTTATCAAAAAGCATTCAATGGAACCCATCATTTGTTTTAGTAATTTACATATCGAAATAATCAATTATTTGCATTTTTGTTATATACACTGGAAAAAAGACTTGCTATGTGGAGGCTTGTGAAGCACCTTGCAAGCGCTACAAGCTTTTTTTTTTTTTTGGGTGGGGGGGGGGGGTGGTGGGGGGGTGTTTGTCAAAGCTACAAGTTTGTGAAAATCAAGTCTTTTGGCATGTGCAGGTGGTCCTAACCAACTATGCCAACCCAAGGGATTCATATCAAATTATTTAACTCTACGTAACATACTTCTAAAGCCTCATCTTTTCATAATAATATGTTGTCACCTTTTATTACAATATATGAACTTGAGAAATGTTAGGCAAAACCTTATTTAAAGGTATACTTCAACATTTTTAGAGGTGAAAAAGTTAATGGATTACTAAGTTAATACTTAGCGTGGACTCTCTCAGGCTCATGCAAATTGTAACTTTGAAGGTTTTAATTCAATTAATTAAACACGCAATTGTTGACACCTAATTTTCTCCAACAAGTCCAATAAAGATTTAAAAAAACTCGAGATTATGGGTCCCTGATCATGAAAAGGCCCGTTTCTTGGACAAAAAGAGTCATTTCAATGCCATTTCAATTTTCTTCAATAAATTTTAAGTTCCATTATGTTCAATCCAAACTTAGGAGTCATTTTGTCCAATTATCCAAGTTTGACATTTTCTAGTTGACTTTTTGGTCAAACCTTCAGGTCAACTTTGGTCAGCATTTTTGGAAAAAAATTTAAGAAAAAAGAATAAAGGTTCACCAATTCTATCCTTTCAACCTTAACTAGACTTTTGATTCATAGTTTTTATATAAAAAAATATCGGGAATTGACTTTTCGACCAAATCGAAAATTTAGACTGTCGATCGAAAAATTCCAAAATCCAATGATTTTTGTTCCTTTCTTAGATTTATTTTCTTCATGATATTTAATTCACAAGTCATATTACATTGAATTTTCAAGCCAATTTTGAATGATTGCCTTGACGTGGGTTGGCAAATTTTCGAATACCAATTTAGGGTCCCTATTGGTCCTTCATGAATAATGTCAATTACCCTAGTTTGAATCCTATCAAGCCAAAATGAAACACAATTTCACCATCAATTTTGGCAAAATCATGGTAATTTGACATAATTTGGCTAAAATGACGAAACAAAACTGATAGGATTAAGCCAGTTGACCCATTTGGCCCAACTTGGTGCGGACCACTTGGGCTATAGCCAATTTGACTAATTGGACCCAATTAAGTGTGATGGCCAAATCTATAGAGTCAGTTTGAGAGAATTAAGACAATTAAGACGTCTTGAGCCGACTATCGCGACCCAATTTTTTCATAAGCTAATGGATTACTAAGTTAGTTACTTAATTAACCTAACTCAAACTCTCCCAAATCCTACCAAATCATAACTTACAGTTATACTCTGTAAATGTGAATAATCTAATTCAAAGTCACCACTAATCAGTTTATGGTATGTCGATTAGACACCTAAATAAAATAGCATGAGAATTAAATTACTTCTACGGATTCAATATTATGGATTCGGGGATTTCATTATGCCAGATTTTCTAACGCCCACTTGCTCAAATGAATCATCGCCTGATTCGTTGGAGGATCTACAAAATGACCTCACAAGCTTCATCACATATAATCCTTGCACCTTCTCATCTCCTGTATAGAGCAATGATGCAATACCAGCATCCGACTGTGTAAGATTGGCCAGAAGCATAACAAGTAATCTAGTAATTGTTGTGTCTTGTTTGTACAACAAATCCATGGCTATTTTGACCATTCCTATTATGACCATTTTGGATGCCATGTTAGAATTCTGTGAAAGATTTACAAGAGCTTCTGCTATTGGTTGAGACACTTCCTTATTTTCACTCAAAAGTCGAACTAATGACGATAGCAAAATCTTTTCAAATGTGGACATAGACTGCAACCCATCCTCACTTCCACAAAACCAGAGCTAAAGCAAATCAGAGAGACCGCGAACACGTGCGCAAGCCAATGCCATGACCGTTTTCCCAGTGAACCGCAATTTCTAAACTCCAACATTCGTGGTGAAGAACACCATTCTAGGCCAGATGAGCAAACTTTGACCTCAAGAACTAACTAATGCTTCAAAAGCAAAGCTTGCTTGGTCAAATCTATGTGAAGCTTGCCGACATGTTTAAGTGCTTTCACCCACTTGGCGCAAGAACAAAGAATCGAAACGAAAGCCACACTATTGGCGTTCAGATCTTAGTTGCTCGGTTGACACTTTTGACGAAAATTACAACATGATTGAAGTCCATTGCATCAAGAAGGTCACTTAGCATCACGAAGTTCGGATTTGTTGACGACGTCGTCGAGGAAAAACAATGCAATGCAGAAAAAAATAAATATGTGATACATTGTGAAATATTTTTGGTGAAAATTAGTTCTCAATTTTTGTGTAATATGAATGGATGGTGTCAACACACTGTTGTGGCCATTTTGACGACGACTGTTCCTGCTGTCATATGCTGCTCGTGGGTTTTGTATGGCTACCTAGAATTGTTTCTATTATGAATTTTGAAGTTTCAAGTGTTATGGACTCTTATCGATGATTACCCCTTTCATCTGCGAGCATAATTTTGTAGAATAATCTATAGCTGATCTGAGATTACTGAGTTTGAGAGTTACGATGTACATTTACATATTGTCCCTACTGGAGTAATGTCACTTCTGGTTCGTGCATTTGAATTGGCTTTGTCTTAGCATAGAAAGTAGAGGTCTATGAAAACTGCAGTTAAAAGCCAAAAAGAAACCATGTCAACATTGTGAAGAGCTGGGTTTTGTTTGGTAGATACATTTTTTTTTGCAGTGGTTAGGTCAATGAAAATTAGCAATTCAAGAGGGAATTTAGTGTTCTTATTTGGGAGGGATTATAAATGCCCACAACAGTCCAAGATTCTTCGAAGTAGCTTCAATTTCTGTTTTTTTTTTTCAGGTCGATTCCAATGTCTGTTGACAAGCCTCAATGATGTATTGGCAAGAAGTGTGTATGGCCTAGTATGCTTCAGTCTCTTCTTTTAACAGAACAAGTCAAGGCGAGCTTAAGGCCAATGGTACTTTTGAATTCAACTGTGCAATTCTGAATCTAATGTATGGCCTAGACCATTTAAATAAGCTAGTTTGTTGCTTCTGGAGGGATCAGAAGGACGTCAGAAGCAGATCTGTGTTTGCTTCTGAAGTGTTTAGAAGGAGTTCAGATGCACAAAACAGAGCAGAATGAAAACAGAATGTATTCCAAGAGCAAGATCTTAACGTATGGAAGGGAAAACTTCAATTCTCTTTTATTCCAAAAGATTGTAACGCTTAAATACATACTCCAAAACAAATCTTTATCCTAAATCTACTAGGATTCGAATCAAAACAGAATATTTGAATAATAAACCAGAAAGTTATCTAGTAAATTCAAATCTTAACAGAATCTAATCAAATCTTAAAGATAGAATTGCTAGAACTAACTTAAAACAAAATATTCTGCAGCCTTGATACACAACATTCTCCTCCTGAATCAAGTGCTGCACATTCCCAGCTTTGCTCTCAAAACTTCAAATCGACCAACGTTGAATGACTTTGTGAATATATCTGCAAGTTGTTCTTCTGAACTGCAGTATACCAACTTTACTTCTCCAGCCTTCTGCACCTCTCTTAGAAAATAATATTTGATCTTGAAATGCTTTGTTTTTCCGTGAAATACTGGATTATGTGAAATTGCCAATGCAGCTTGATTATCTACAAACACTTCAATGCCTTCTTCTTGCTTCAGATGCAGATCATCCATCAACTTCTTCAACCATAATGCTTGATTTACAGCTGCAGTAGCTGCAATAAACTCAGCTTCTGCAGTTGATTGAGCTACTATTTCCTGTTTCTTTGAACTCCAGGAAAAACATGCCGAACCAAATGTGAAACAATAACCTGAAGTGCTTTTCATATCATCCATTGAACCTGCCCAGTCACTATCTGAATACCCCTGCAACTTAAACTCTTGAACTTTACAGAATTTAATCCCATATGAAAGAGTACCCTTTAAGTATCTCAACACCCTCTTTGCTGCTACCATATGTAACTTACTTGCACAATCAAGAAATCTAGACAAGACACTTACAGGAAACATGATGTCTGGTCTAGTTGCCGTGAGATACATAAGACAGCCAATCAAACTTCTGTAAACTCTTTCATCTGCAGGTTCTGAACCATCATCCTTCTGAAGCTTTTCCTTCTGAACCATTGGAGTACTCACACTCTTGCACTCCTCCATGTTAAATCTCTTCAGAATCTCCTTCGAATACTTCTTCTGAAATATAAAAACTTCATTCTGAGTCTGACTAATTTCCATCCCCAGAAAATATGACATCTCACCAAGATCTGTCATCTCAAACATCTTCATCATCTCCTGCTTAAATGCAACAATCTGAGCACTCTTACTTCCTGTTACTAGCAAATCATCCACATAAAGTGACACTACCACCAAGTCAGATGCTAACTTCTTGACATATAGAGTGGATTCACTTAGGCTTTTCTCAAAACCCAAGTTCAGCAAATGCTCATCAATCTTACTGTACCAAGCTCTAGGAGCTTGTTTCAAGCCATAGAGAGCTTTTCTCAGCAAATAAACCTTCTCTCCTGGCCTGGTGCGACAAAACCTTCTGGTTGCTCAACATAAATCTCCTCCTGCAATACACCATTCAAAAAAGCAGATTTTACATCTAACTGATATACTTTCCATCCTTGTTGAGCTGCCAAGGCAAGAGTCATTCTGATTGTATCCAGTCTTGCCACTGGTGCAAAGGTTTCTGAGAAATCAACTCCCCAAACCTGTGCATATCCCTTCACAACCAATCTGGCCTTGTACTTATTCACCGAGCCATCAGAATTGAGTTTGGTTCTGAAGACCCATTTTACACCAATCACCTTCCTGTCTTCAGGCCTCTCTACTAACTCCCATGTTTGGTTCTTTTCAATCATAGCCAACTCTTCATTCATTGCAATCAACCACTTCTGATCACTTTTAGCTTCCTCATAACTCGAAGGTTCCAAAACAGCCACACTACACCTCTGATATATATCAGTCAGAGTTCTGGTCCCTCTAACTGGAACATCATCCTCCAGCTCGTCAGGTTCCAGAGATACCTTCTTGTGCTTGTCTTGTGACTCTTCTGTCCAGTCCCATTGTTCATCTTCAAAGAACTGAACATCTCTGCTAGTGATCACCTTCCCTGTATGTGGTTGATAGATTCTGTAGGCTTTTGACATTGAACAATAGCCAACAAAGATTCCAGATTCAGCTTTCTCTCCCAGCTTGTCTCTTTTGACCTGTGGGATATGAGAAAAACACAAACAGCCAAACACTTTCAGATTTCGTAATATTGGCTTGACACCAAACCAAGCTTCAAAGGGTGTCTTCTTCTCCAATACCCTTGTAGACAGTCTGTTCAGCAGAAAGACTGCTGTGTTTGCTGCTTCTGCCCAAAACTCTTTTGGCAGATTCTTCTCATGTAACAGACATCTAGTCATCTCCATGATGGTTCTATTTTTCCTTTCACTAACTCCATTTTGTTGTGGAGAGTAAGGAGCAGTAAGTTGATGCTCAATACCAGCTTCTTCACAGAAAGAGTTAAACCTCTGTGAAGTGTATTCTGTTCCATTATCAGATCTGATGACCTGAATCTTGCAGCCACTTTGGTTCTCAACCCATCTCTTAAACTTCAGAAACACCTCAGCAACTTCTGACTTTTGCTTCATGAAGTAAATCCAGCACATTCTAGTATAATCATCAATGAAGATAATGAAATACCTGCTGCCATTTAGTGAAGGAGTCACATGTGGACCACAGAGGTCTGTATGGATCAGCTGCAGCTTCTTTGTAGCTCTCCAAGTTGATTCTTTGAATGGAAGTCTCGTCTGCTTGCCCAACAAACAAGACTTGCACCTTGTGATCTCCTCCTCCATACTCGGTAACCCTGTTGCCATCTCATTCCTCTGCATAAACTGCAACCCTTTGTGATGAAAGTGACCCAACCTCTTGTGCCATAACTCTGAATCACTAGCTTGACACTTGAATGCCACTTGCTCCTTCTCGAGAGGGTTCAGAGAGAAACTCTTCTTCTGCATTTTGATTCTGAACAGCTTCTGTCCATCTGAATCAAATATCAAACACTCTCCTTCTTCAAATACCACCTTAAATCCCTTTTCTACTAACTGACCGACACTTAGCAAGTTCTGATCAATCTCAGGGACATACATTACATCAGAAACAAACTTTGTTCCAGCACAACTCTCCATTGCTACAGTCCCTTTACCTTTCACTTCTAAATACTCACCATTCCCAATCCTCACTCTTGACTTCAATGACTTGTCAAGATCAGTGAACAACTTCTCATCACTTGTCATGTGGTTTGTACAACCACTATCAACAAGCCAACTATCACATGGAGTACTAGAAGAGAAACAAGAAGCAACAAAAAGTTGATCTACCTCTTGTTGAACTGCAGCGTGTGCTTCACCTTGATGCTGATCTCCTTTCTCTTTGCAGAACTTCTCAATGTGCCCAAGCTTCTGACACTTTCTGCATCTTACATCTGGTCTCTTCCAACACCTAAAGTGTGGATGATTCTGTTTTCCACAATGCTTACACGAAGAATACCTTCCCCAATTGTTCTTCGAATTACCAGCATTGTTCTCTCTCGCAGTAGCTTCTGAACCACTACCGCCATTCCACTTCTTCCCTTTCCACTTCTTGTCTTTCTCTCTAACATTCTGCTGTACCTTGGCCTGTAGAGCTCCTTCGGCACTACCTTCCAGCCTCATTAACCTCCTCTGCTCTTGCGCTTGCAAAGCACTTAGCAATTCGGCAAACCGAATCTGAGACAAATCCTTGGTATTCTCCAACGAGGCAATTGCTGCCTCAAACCTTTCGGGCAAAGAGACAAGAATTTTCTGCACTAACCTATTGTCAGAGAGATCAGTGCCTAGAACTCTTGCCTGATTTGCTATGCTTATCAATTTATCAGAATACTCCTTAATTGTCTCAGACTCCTTCATCTGAAGTCTCTCGAATTCTCTAATCAGATTCAGCCCCTTCATACTTCTGATCCTTTCATCTCCTTGATACTCGGCTTTAAGGAAATCCCAGATAGCTTTTGCTGATTCGCAAACCATAATTCTGCTGAAGATGGTAGGTGAGACAGCAGCATATAAACAAGACTTCGCCTTTGCTTTCCTTGTAACCCTCTCCTTGTGATACCTGATTTGATTGATGGTTGCGTTATCAAGAAGGGGAGCAACTTCATAATCTTCTTCTACTGCTTCCCAAAAATCACAACCCTCTAGATAAGCTTGCATCCTCACTGACCAGGCTTGATAATTTTCTCCATCAAACATTGGTGGAACAATAGCTGAAAAACCACTCGATCCAGCCTCCATCTTGCCTTCATCTTCTATGGATGCAAACACACTCTCAATCAATCTCACAAGTCACTCACAGCACAGCCCCTTAAGATCAAGAAAGCTCTGATACCAATTGTTGCTTCTGGAGGGATCAGAAGGACGTCAGAAGCAGATCTGTGTTTGCTTCTGAAGTGTTTAGAAGGAGTTCAGATGCACAAAACAGAGCAGAATGAAAACAGAATGTATTCCAAGAGCAAGATCTTAACGTATGGAAGGGAAAACTTCAACTCTCTTTTTATTCCAAAAGATTGTAACGCTTAAATACATACTCCAAAACAAATCTTTATCCTAAATCTACTAGGATTCGAATCAAAACAGAATATTTGAATAATAAACCAGAAAGTTATCTAGTAAATTCAAATCTTAACAGAATCTAATCAAATCTTAAAGATAGAATTGCTAGAACTAACTTAAAACAAAATATTCTGCAGCCTTGATACACAACATAGTTGCATCCAACTAGGGATAGCTTGATTAAGACTTGATTGCTTTTAGACTTGACTACTCATGTGAGGTGCATTATGGACTTGTCGATCAGGCAATGTAGATATATGCTGAGATGCTGCTATTGAACTCCTTTGCAGGTTATGAATGCTCTGACTGGTGATGATTATGAAAGCATTAATAACAGTTCCTCTACAATCATATATGTTTTGCTATTATGGCCTGAAGCATCCTCTACAAATAGTAAAGACGAAGGAGAATCAAGGAAGAACCACTGTCAATCGATAATGAGGATGATGGCAGTTCGATGGACGCTAAAGTCAAAGCTCCCAAGACACAATTGAAATGTGTCAAAGAAGTAGCTAAAGAAACAAAGTTCGATATCAAAGACAATGTTGATTACGTTGTGGTTGTTTATAGTAATCTTAGGAAACATGCTATTTGTAATATGGTTTGTATTTGTACATATGTTGGAGTCCCAAGACACAATTGAAATGTGTCAAAGAAGTTGCGACAAAGCTAAAGAAACAAAGTTCGATATCGAAGACAATGTTGATTACGTTGTGGGTGTTTATAGTAATCTTAGGAAACATGCTATTTGTAATATGGTTTGTATTTGTACATATGTTGGAGTATGAATATGAATAAAGTGAAAGTTGTTTGCAATCTTCTATTTCATATGCAATCTGTTTCTCAATCTAAACACCAGAGACATCATTCTTGCTATTGTGACATGTTGTTATGATTAAATGAGAAAAAAGCAATACGATCTCATTACTTAATGAACAAATAGCCACAATACAATAAATAAGCAAATAACGTATGCACAAACCAATTTCATTGCAATAAGAGAGGGTTCACAAGCAAAGTACTTCATTGATCCCAACTGCTAAAGAAAAAGCCATTTAAGACTGATCAAAAAATTACATCTACACAACTTCACTAAACATACCATCACCAAAAAAGAAAAAAAAAACAAAAGAAGAAATAAAATGAACGCAACATCAACACTAAGCCCACCCCAATATATTGTCACTTGTGCTTCTTCGAGCAACTTCTAGCACTTGCACCTTTGCCCATTGGATTCATATCGTTTAGTCCGCCGCCGCCGCCACTTATTGCACCTTTGCTTGTACGTCTCTGAACCTGTAAAGAGTATATTTGTTTAAAGTCTAATTGACGAAGCAAGCATGACATAATGAAAATGGGATAATTGATCGAAAGTTTTTCCCTTGAAAATCGTGTTTGTGAAGATGTAGACCCAATCTTCTTAATTGGACATGTCGAACTATTGTGTCCTATCTTTGAGCAAGTTCGACATGTTATTTTCATTCCAATCCTCGACATCCTAGTTCCACTTGCCACCTCACATTCCTCCCTTGATCTTTTTTGTTTACGTCTACCGGGTTTCGTCATAGCTGGAAGTGGTTGAGGTGACTCCTTATTAGTCTGTTTCCAGAATTTTTCTCCTCGAATTGGCATCATCATTATGTTCTCATATGCAGCTAAGAACTTGGCCTTCTTATAACACTCATCAATATAGTCATATGCATCCTCTTGTCTATGATTTATAACAGAAATGGCATAGGGACAAGGGATGCCAAGAAGCTGCCATCTTCTACAAGAGCAATTTCTCATCAACACATCTACCACATACTTCTCACTCTTATTCATCACCTCATATCTAGTCTCTCCATTCCATATCACATGGCAGTACATTGCACCAGCTTTATTTTCTTCTAACTTTTTAAAATTCTTGGACCACAGTCCCTTTTCCACCGAGCACATGCATCCCTTTGTGTATGCATCCTTATCATTATTACTATGCACATTTCTTCCAACGTGCTATAAATGGACTTACATCTAGCATGAATAATTCTTCGATTGAACGCCTCGCATAAGTTGTTGTCAATAATGTCACATTTCACATCAGTGGTGAAGAAAGCTCATGACCAATGCTTTGGCTCTGTTTGAACCAAGTCATGATATGCAACAAGACTGATTTTCTTCAATGCTTGAGAGTGTTCGTCATACTCCCTCATAGTACTGCTCCTAGCACATTACCAAAATAGTCTTTGCATTTGTATCCCCTTATACTTCTTGCCCCAGTTGGCATAGATGTGTTTCACACACATTCTATGCTCAGCTAGAGGCAACAAATCAACCACAGCTCCTATAAGTCCCTACAAAAAATGATAATGAAAAGTATATGAAACACGTGTGACTATATAAGAGGCATAACAAATAATAATCAAACAATGAACTTACCTTTTGTTTGTCACTAATTATGATCCAACCTTGTCCATACGTATCCAACATGTTGAGATCATACATCAAATCTGTTAAGAACCACGACCATGTATCGGTGCTCTCAACTATTACAACCGCTCAAGCAATGGGGAACATTTGATCGTTTGCATCCCTTCCAATAGCCTACAAGATCTGACCTTGACAAATTCCTTTCAAAAAGTAACCATCTAACCCTACAACTTTTCTACATCCGCTGAGGAATCCTTTCTTATAAGCAGCAAAACAAATGTATATTTTCTCAAACAATACCTTAAGTTTTTCAACCTTCAATGTAATAGTACTCCCTTAATTTCTCTCCCTAAGCTCCTATGCATAATCTCACGGCTTTGCATAATCCTTCTTATAGTTCCCCCTCAACACTTGATAAGCAAACAACTTAGCCTTCTTACACTAAACTATACTTACATCTAAACCCAACTGCCCTTAATAAGCTCCTTAAAAGCAATAGTTTTAATAGTTGGTATTGCTCTTATTGTAGAAAGATAGTGATTTGCCAACCATGACCCTGTCACCCTCCTATTTTTGAAGCTAATGCTGCATGTATGTTCAAAATGATAGGTCTTCACATGAAATGATCCAGTACGAGCATCAACAGATCCATAAATCTTCCAAGGACAACTTTCATGAGCACATTTTGCTCTGACAAATTTCTTGTCATTCTTTGTGAATTTTATCTCTCTACGCTCAGGTATTGAATACTTTTTTAGAGCATCTTTAAATTGTATACTATTATCAAATGCCATAGATATAGTAAACACGGGCACGGCATAATTAGGACCATTCTTGGAAACCTACTTCTCCTTCTAGTAAAATCATCATCTTCTACCCCTTCATCAAACCCCAAACTCTCATATCCATCTGTTTCGTAGTCCTCTGTTTCATAATTATCTTCAACATCAATTATATTGTTCACATCTAATTGTTGCGATGGTTCCAATCCTACACATGGTTCCCCAATAATCAGATCCTTTATAGCCCTCCCATGGAACTTCATCATGTTATTCCTTTTTTCTAGAAGCTCATCATTATCACAATCATCATCATCAGTCAAGAATCTTACATCGAAAAGGAAGTTTGTCTCATCATCATCATCATCATCCACAATATAATCACCTTCATCAACTATGTCATTTGGATGTAAATCACTATCATTAGCACCCTCACCCAAACCGATACCTTGATGATCACCCCCACTTGCCTCATCGCCTACAAAATTTTCTCCATATACTTCAATTAACCCACAATGCAAATAACTAAAAACTAGATCGACAACCTTGCTCTTATTCCATATGTATGTCAACCCATCTTCTAAAGACTTTCCAGGAATCTTAAAATAAAGTTTGTCAAACTTACTATTTACCCCATTCTCGATGTCTCTGATGAAGCTTTCATAACTCGCTAAATTAGTATCAACTTTAATTAAATTAAACTTCGTCCCAACATATTCAAGCATTGGGCGACGGGGATAAATTTCCACTATGGAAAAGGCAAACACATGCTAACTTTTTGCTCATCTCGAACCTACATTAAAAAAATGCAACATATGTTATAAGCAGCCTTATAATGGAGGGATTACATAACAACACATAAGCAAATTCTCATTTCAATTGCACTCAATTGTCATATAATATAAGGTGTGTGATAGTAACCATCCAAGTTCAAAAAGTACGCAAAAATATTTATCTTCCAACCATCAATAGCGCATGCAAAGAAACGCAAATGTACTATATAAAATAGGACAAAGACAACACACTCAGGTTGGGGCCACAACAACATACCTTTTGACCATTTCTCGCTGACTTCACGACCACCAAGTAGAGTTGTCACCTAACACTACGACAATGCAATCAAATCGGGACCATAGCCCTTATAGCGCTGATAATACAAAAGAACAAAGAGATATGGTTCTCAAGTTCGTCATCAACCCAATGAAAATTAAGAAACGAGCGATGTTTGATAGTGGAAATAGTCGTCATCAAAATGGCCATGATAATGCAAAGAAACTCACCATGATTTCGAGAACCCAACGCTTAAAGCTCAAGTCAAGGGAACGATCGATTTGCAACCGAATCAGAGCGACCGAATGGATAGCGTTCGAGCAAAGGGAGAGAGAATGGTCAGAAGCGATCAATTCGAAATTCTAAACCCTAGCAATTGGGCAAGGGTGGGGATCCATCGATTTGTGCTAAGGTGAAGAGCGATCGATTTGGGTGAAGCTAAAGGAGTGATGGATTTGGACGAAACTGATTTGGATGAAATTGATTCTTGATGAGCAATGGATTTAGGTAAAAAGGAAGCTATTTTGGAAAAAAAAATTGATAATTTTTTTATACCGAAAATGATGCTATTTTGTGTTGTTTTTACCCTCCGACATCCATCTCAGCACCAACAAGATGTCACATCAAACTTTTCCGATGAAGAATGGCTAGATGGACTAAATTGGTACCAATATAAAAGGTTTAGGACTAAATTGGTCCAATTAAAAGATTTATGACTGAACTGGTATCAAAGCAATAGGTTTAGGACTTTTTTCGTACTTTGCCCCTTAGTGCATGATGAGAATGTTTTTATTCATTCATTTTTGTAGGCGACGCAAGCATTCGTTTTTGGAAAAATATTCTTCAAATCATTCATTATGGAGTATTTACAAGTAGAATATAAACATTGTTATGTGGGTGTTTGACCAATAAAGTGGTTCACTCGATGAGACTTCTGGAGTATTTACATGTAATATTTTTGTGGGATTTTATTAATCATGTAGCTTACAATCACCTCCAACAGAACTTTATTGTGCATCGTACGTTAAGTTTTCTTGGACCAAAGTCGTCTCATGATTAGCTTCATCAAGAATCTCCAACTAACAAGTCATTGAAATGTTAAATTGAAATGTGAAAGTCTTGGCTAGGTTTTATTATAGAGAATGAAGTTATATAAAGAAATTTCCTATTGATTTTGAGGCATTATGTAGCCTTACGTCTAAGCAAGCCCACCATTTTGACAATGAAGGGTTACGGCCCTCACCTGAATTTGGATGAGGTTATTGCGGCCAAGAACGAGGCTAGCCTCACCCAAATCTTGACAAGGTGGCCTCTCCTGTGGCCGTGATGGTCTAGGCAAGGCTAGGGATGGCCCCAACCCTCAACAACCATAGTGAAGAAAAATTGAAGAAGAAAAGAAAATAAAGCAATAGAAAATAAAAATAGCAAAAAAAAATTCCAAAATATATTAATATATTATTATAAATTGTACACACAATGGCTGATTATGGCACGTAGGATGGATGGACTCAATTGAAAAAATATGAAAAAATTATGCCGTGCCCGTGTTTACTATATCTATGGCATTTGATAATAGTATACATTTAAAGATGCTCTAAAAAAGTATTCAATACCTGAGCGTAGAGAGATAAAATTCACAAAGAATGACAAGAAATTTGTCAGAGCAAAATGTGCTCATGAAAGTTGTCCTTGGAAGATTTATGGATCTGTTGATGCTCGTACTGGATCATTTCATGTGAAGACCTATCATTTTGAACATACATGCAGCATTAGCTTCAAAAATAGGAGGGTGACAGGGTCATGGTTGGCAAATCACTATCTTTCTACAATAAGAGCAATACCAACTATAAAAAACTATTGCTTTTAAGGAGCTTATTAAGGGCAGTTGGGTTTAGATGTAAGTATAGTTTAGTGTAAGAAGGCTAAGTTGTTTGCTATCAAGTGTTGAGGGGGAACTATAAGAAGGATTATGCAAAGCCGTGAGATTATGCATAGGAGCTTAGGGAGAGAAATTAAGGGAGTACTATTACATTGAAGGTTGAAAAACTTAAGGTATTGTTTGAGAAAATATACATTTGTTTTGCTGCTTATAAGAAAGGATTCCTCAGCGGATGTAGAAAAGTTGTAGGGTTAGATGGTACTTTTTGAAAGGAATTTGTCAAGGTCAGATCTTGTAGGCTATTGGAAGGGATGCAAACGATCAAATGTTCCCCATTGCTTGAGCGGTTGTAATAGTTGAGAGCACCGATACATGGTCGTGGTTTTAACAGATTTGATGTATGATCTCAACATGTTGGATACGTATGGACAAGGTTGGATCATAATTAGTGACAAACAAAAGGTAAGTTCATTGTTTGATTATTATTTGTTATGCCTCTTATATAGTCACACGTGTTTCATATACTTTTCATTATCATTTTTTGTAGGGACTTATAGGAGCTGTGGTTGATTTGTTGCCTCTAGCTGAGCATAGAATGTGTGTGAAACACATCTATGCCAACTGGGGCAAGAAGTATAAGGGGATACAAATGCAAAGACTATTTTGGTAATGTGCTAGGAGCAGTACTATGAGGGAGTATGACGAACACTCTCAAGCATTGAAGAAAATCAGTCTTGTTGCATATCATGACTTGGTTCAAACAGAGCCAAAGCATTGGTCATGAGCTTTCTTCACCACTGATGTGAAATGTGACATTATTGACAACAACTTATGCGAGGCGTTCAATCGAAGAATTATTCATGCTAGATGTAAGTCCATTTATAGCACGTTGGAAGAAATGTGCATAGTAATAATGATAAGGATGCATACACAAAGGGATGCATGTGCTCGGTGGAAAAGGGACTGGGTCCAAGAATTTTAAAAAAGTTAGAAGAAAATAAAGCTGTGGTGCAATGTACTGCCATGTGATATGGAATGGAGAGACTAGATATGAGGTGATGAATAAGAGTGAGAAGTATGTGGTAGATGTGTTGATGAGAAATTGCTCTTGTAGAAGATGGCAGCTTCTTGGCATCCCTTGTCCCTATGCCATTTCTGTTATAAATCATAGACAAGAGGATGCATATGACTATATTGATGAGTGTTATAAGAAGGCCAAGTTCTTAGCTGCATATGAGAACATAATGATGATGCCAATTCGAGGAGAAAAATTCTGGAAACAGACTAATAAGGAGTCACCTCAACCACTTCCAGCTATGACGAAACCCGGTAGACGTAAACAAAAAAGATCAAGGGAGGAATGTGAGGTGGCAAGTGGAACTAGGATGTCGAGGATTGGAATGAAAATAACATGTCGAACTTGCTCAAAGATAGGACACAATAGTTCGACATGTCCAATTAAGAAGATTGGGTCTACATCTTCACAAACACGATTTTCAAGGGAAAAACTTTCGATCAATTATCCCATTTTCATTATGTCATGCTTGCTTCGTCAATTAGACTTTAAACAAATATACTCTTTACAGGTTCAGAGACGTACAAGCAAAGGTGCAATAAGTGGCGGCGGCGGCGGACTAAACGATATGAATCCAATGGGCAAAGGTGCAAGTGCTAGAAGTTGCTCGAAGAAGCACAAGTGACAATATATTGGGGTGGGCTTAGTGTTGATGTTGCGTTCATTTTATTTCTTCTTTTGTTTTTTTTTTCTTTTTGGTGATGGTATGTTTAGTGAAGTTGTGTAGATGTAATTTTTTGATCAGTCTTAAATGGCTTTTCTTTAGCAGTTGGGATCAATGAAGTACTTTGCTTGTGAACCTCTCTTATTGCAATGAAATTGGTTTGTGCATACGTTATTTGCTTATTTATTGTATTGTGGCTATTTGTTCATTAAGTAATGAGATCGTATTGCTTTTTCTCATTTAATCATAACAACATGTCACAATAGCAAGAATGATGTCTCTGGTGTTTAGATTGAGAAACAGATTGCATATGAAAATAGAAGATTGCAAACAACTTTCACTTTATTCATATTCATACTCCAACATATGTACAAATACAAACCATATTACAAATAGCATGTTTCCTAAGATTACTATAAAACACCCACAACGTAATCAACATTGTCTTCGATATCGAACTTTGTTTCTTTAGCTTTGTCGCAACTTCTTTGACACATTTCAATTGTGTCTTGGGACTCCAACATATGTACAAATACAAACCATATTACAAATAGCATGTTTCCTAAGATTACTATAAACAACCACAACGTAATCAACATTGTCTTTGATATCGAACTTTGTTTCTTTAGCTACTTCTTTGACACATTTCAATTGTGTCTTGGGAGCTTTGACTTTAGCGTCCATCGAACTGCCATCATCCTCATTATCGATTGACAGTGGTTCTTCCTTGATTCTCCTTCGTCTTTACTATTTGTAGAGGATGCTTCAGGCCATAATAGCAAAACATATATGATTGTAGAGGAACTGTTATTAATGCTTTCATAATCATCACCAGTCAGAGCATTCATAACCTGCAAAGGAGTTCAATAGCAGCATCTCAGCATATATCTACATTGCCTGATCGACAAGTCCATAATGCACCTCACATGAGTAGTCAAGTCTAAAAGCAATCAAGTCTTAATCAAGCTATCCCTAGTTGGATGCAACTATGTTGTGTATCAAGGCTGCAGAATATTTTGTTTTAAGTTAGTTCTAGCAATTCTATCTTTAAGATTTGATTAGATTCTGTTAAGATTTGAATTTACTAGATAACTTTCTGGTTTATTATTCAAATATTCTGTTTTGATTCGAATCCTAGTAGATTTAGGATAAAGATTTGTTTTGGAGTATGTATTTAAGCGTTACAATCTTTGGAATAAAAAGAGAGTTGAAGTTTTCCCTTCCATACGTTAAGATCTTGCTCTTGGAATACATTCTGTTTTCATTCTGCTCTGTTTTGTGCATCTGAACTCCTTCTAAACACTTCAGAAGCAAACACAGAGTCTGCTTCTGACGTCCTTCTGATCCCTCCAGAAGCAACAATTGGTATCAGAGCTTTCTTGATCTTAAGGGGCTGTGCTGTGAGTGACTTGTGAGATTGATTGAGAGTGTGTTTGCATCCATAGAAGATGAAGGCAAGATGGAGGCTGGATCGAGTGGTTTTTCAGCTATTGTTCCACCAATGTTTGATGGAGAAAATTATCAAGCCTGGTCAGTGAGGATGCAAGCTTATCTAGAGGGTTGTGATTTTTGGGAAGCAGTAGAAGAAGATTATGAAGTTGCTCCCCTTCTTGATAACGCAACCATCAATCAAATCAGGTATCACAAGGAGAGGGTTACAAGAAAGCAAAGGCGAAGTCTTGTTTATATGCTGCTGTCTCACCTACCATCTTCAGCAGAATTATGGTTTGCGAATCAGCAAAAGCTATCTGGGATTTCCTTAAAGCCGAGTATCAAGGAGATGAAAGGATCAGAAGTATGAAGGGGCTGAATCTGATTAGAGAATTCGAGAGACTTCAGATGAAGGAGTCTGAGACAATTAAGGAGTATTCTGATAAATTGATAAGCATAGCAAATCAGGCAAGAGTTCTAGGCACTGATCTCTCTGACAATAGGTTAGTGCAGAAAATTCTTGTCTCTTTGCCCGAAAGGTTTGAGGCAGCAATTGCCTCGTTGGAGAATACCAAGGATTTGTCTCAGATTCGGT